>PVKE010052047.1:0-10455 GCA_004027555.1 Craseonycteris thonglongyai | reverse complement strand
AAAGTAAATCTTAAAAAAAAAAAAAAATTATGTTCATTCAGTCATCGTTGCCTAGCAACCAAAAAAAAAAAAAAAAACCAGCTGTTTTCCTGCAGTCTGTGAGCACCGGATGCTCAAGCACGCCTCCAGGAGCGGAGGGAACAAAAGCACTGGAATCCGCATCTGGCTGGTGAGAGATTCTGAAGGGGGAATCGGTTCAGAGCCCAGCACCTAATAGAAGGTGGCATGAGAGCCCCATATCACAAATGTAAGGATGTACAGGGGTCCTGCAGGGAGCGTGCAGCTGTTCTTCAGGGCATGGTATTCCTATCGAATATGGGGGCCGTGCCTTCTGTGGGGGCTGGCTTCTATGAAACAGCTAATGCCTGAAACAGCGGACATCTTACCCGCAGTTCTTTTGTGTGTGTGTGTGTGTGTGTGTGTTTCTAGCCAGAGTCTTGTTCTTGTTAAAGCGCTATAGACGAAAAGAAGGCTGAAGGGCTGAATTCAAATCTGAACTGAAAAGAGTCTGCAGATGCCCCTCTTTCAGCCAAGCATAGCTAGCTACTCAATGCATGTCAGTCACTCAGCTCTGTAGCTAAAAGGGACCTCTCCAACCGTTCAATGCTTGTTTTACAGAGGAGTAAACGTAAAAACAGAAAGGCAAAGTCACTTGTCCAAGGTGACACAGCTAGTTGGTAGCCTCATAGGATCTTCGGACCCCCAGCTTAGTGGTTTGGGGGTGAGAGAGGCTCATACATATTTTAAACATTTAAACATTTGCATATTAAACCACATTGAATGGTCATGGGGAAGAAAGGTGGGTCTGAGAGGAAGCTGTCATAGCAATCCAGACATGCAAAGTAAACCCGAAATTCAAAGGACTGGCCTAGAATTACAAAACAAGAATGGGTTGCAAAAAATGCAATATTTTTTGCTTTTTTAAAAAGCATTGCAGTTAAATGAGCACTCCCCCCACACACCAGGCAAGGAATTGAGGTTGGACAAGTGTCCTACCAACAAATGTCTTTCCAACTTATTGAATTAGAATAATACATGCTAGCCTTTGTGGAATTGTAGAATGTTAGGGCAGAATGTGCTCTTGGTTATGTTAATCAGGCTCATCATTTTGTGCAATCGATGGCATCTGAGACTGGGGTACAGAGGAGCTCAGGGGCTTGGCTGGCCACACCAATCAGTGGTGGAGTGGACACCATAACCCAGCATCTGGCCTCCCAGGTCCAGTGCTTTTCCTTCTCTAGGCCATGAATCACCTCTCTGGCTTGCAGTCCCCTCTGCAGATTTATGCACCTGTAGGAGAGCATATTCCTGTCTTTATAGCTAATCCATTTCTAATGAAATGCTCTGACTTTCTCCTCCCCTTTCACCTTTTCCACATCACATGCAAGGCTGAAGCAGATGTAGCAGCAACAAGAATGGTCCAAAATAATGAAATTGGTCTGGGGAAGAATATTTAAATCTCTGGCATCGTGTTTTCTGTCTGCTTATTCCTGGAAAGTTGAACCAATTGAAGCCTAATGTTTATATGGTACCATTCAAAAAAAAAAAAAAAAAGTTCTTAGGGTTTTTTTCCAACCACTTTTAGAGTAGTGATTTCAAAACATGCAGAATTTCAAAAATACAGAGTATAATATAATGAACATCCATGAATCTATACTCCCAGAGTCAGTAAGTATTAACATTTTTCTGATACTTGTGTATTAGTCAGGGTTCCCCAGAGAAACAGAACCAATAGGATGTGTAGGTGTACACAGAGGAAGACTTAATTTAAGGAATTGGCTCACATGATTGTGGTGGCTTGGCCAGTCCAAAATCTGATAAAGTAGGCTGGCAGGCTGGAGAGTCAGGGAAGAGCTGCAATCCAAAGGCAGTTGACAGGCAGAATTCCTTCTTGTTTGGGAGAGGTCAATCTTTGTTCTGTTGAGGCGTTCACCTGATTGGGTGAGACCCACCCACATAATGGAGAGCAATCTGCTTTACGCAAGTCACTGATTTAAATGTTAATATTCCTATAACATCTTCACAGAAACATCCAGAATACCCTTTGACCAAATATCTCGGAACTGTGGCTCAGCCAGGTTGGTACATAAAATTAACCACCACAATTTACTTTAATTCTTTTTAAAGTAATAAAACATTGCAGATATAGTTTATATTCCTTTTATACCTCTCCCTGGGCATCCCATTCGATAGTGATTTTTTTTTTAAACTCCCTTTTGTGACTTCAAAGCTTTTTGATGCCATCACCAAAACTCCAATTTCTGGTTCAATGTGGGGTGGGAATTGGAGACATGGCCTCATATTTGCTATCACCATATGTTTTGTTTTGTTTTTCTAAGATTTATTTTATTGTTTGAGAGGAGAGAGAAAGAGAAGGAGGTAGGGCCCAGATTAGTCTCCACAGTTGTCCATCATTAGTTGTGATATGGTTTCATTCCACACAGGTGGATGTGGGGCCACAAGGGGCGGGAACCGAACTGGGGGCCTCCTGTATGGGAGGTGAGGACCTTTACCTCGGGGCTCAGTGGTTACCAGTTGCACAGCAATTTGGCAGATGGGTTTGCATGGGCCCGGGCCAGGATTCAATCCCCGGACCACAATGTTGCAAGGCAAGCGCTCAACCTGTTGAGCTGTCCTGGCGATCTTCACCCACGTGTTCTTTCAGTGGTATCCTGGCCATAGGAAATAGTACATAGGTTCTCATGTAAACTCCATTATGAGCCACTGAACCTCAGTGGGTTCACTGAGACTCACTATATTGAACATGCTCCAGCTCAAACATATTCAGATCATAGACCACCCATGTTTGGATGGTCCTGCCTAAATCGTTCCATCCACTATTACAGAAGCCATGTCTGTTTCACATGCTAGTTCATTGCAAGGGTAAGTGAATGATGAATACTGAATAAACTTGGAAGAAATAAGAGCTGTCAGATAAACTCAAGGTACAGTGCACTGGCCTCCAAACAGCCTGCTGTCCTGGAACCTGCTGGATGAGAGGCCTGAGCTCTGCACACTCTCAGATCCCTTCCAGCACCTAGGACTCCATGACTGGTATTTGGAGTGACAGCATCCCTTACTCACATTCTCCCCGATTTGCTGTTGGAGTCTGAGAGAGGCTGGGTCTTCCCAAGGCCATCACGTGCATGTGGTGTAAGCTGCAGATACCTGCTCAGCTGGATAAGCCCTTAATCATGGAAAGAAGGCTCCTAAAGAAGGAAATGAAAAAGCTCCTGTAAGTATGATTGGGAATAATGTTCATTTATTACACTCAGCATTTTGGTGGGTTTTATGGCATAGGTGGTCTGGATATTGAGGGGACAGTAAAAATCTAAGGACGATTTTGCTCCTACCCTATTGGAGAAAGCCAGATGGTTTGGCTTGTCTATAGCCCAAGAGGCCTTACATGGGGAGTAAAGCCAGATGCTGAATCTCTTGGGTGGATGTTTCTGCCAGCAGCCTGTGTAACTGAGGCATCCCCATTCTAGAGCTTAAGACCTGGGCCTGCAGCTCAATCAGCCTGTGCCAAGGTGGGGGTCAGGGGGAGGGGTGCACCTTTGCTACAGCCCTGCTAAATAAGAGATACAGGAGAAATTTCTGAAAAATGTATTCAAGGGCTCAGCAATTCAATGATAGGTCCTGCCTCTTTTATTGTCAGTCTTATCCACTCAATAATTCATTTTCATGTTCTTGCCATCTGAACTTTTCTTTTGAAACAAAGAAAATACTAAGTTCTCCCATGGAAAAATTGTTTTCTGCTGTGGTAGCTTTTCTTTGAGTTGGTACCTTGTTAAGAGCTGGGTAAAAAATCACAGACCACATAAAAACGAAGGAAAAAAGGGTTATGTTCTACTTCACATGTACCATAGGCAAACAATAATACCTTTTTCATCAAAGACCTTATCAAAGTCCCCATTAAATGTCCGTTCTTGGCCTACTAAGATAATTATGCTTTAACAAGTCCTTAAGAAATACTGGAATAAACTATGTATGAATGCACATGTTTACATGTTTGTATTTGGAGGCCAGCATAATAAAGTACAAACCATAATCGGGAACGCCAGTTCCTCCACATGCAACTGGAATTTCAAAACTGACAGAGAAAAAAATGTATAGCCAAAGAATACATTTAGGCTATTTTAAAACAACATAGCTTGGAATTACAAAGAAAAAACTTGAGAAGTTTTGTCAATCTAAGTTTATTTATAGAATCCAGAAACAAACTTAATCCCCCACACCGTAACTTGCCCAAAGTGTGTGGTAAAGACCTTGAAGACCCCAAGTGTGGCCTTACATCTCTGAGATGGAGCTCAGCAACCCTAGGGTCTTTTATTCTGCATCTAGTTCTCTTTCTAACTTTCCCCAAATAGCACTCCTTTCTGTTATCCTCCCAGGGCCTTTATTCGAATTATCCTTGCCTGATTAAAAGTCACTGTTCTGAAAGGACCTAAGGATACACTAAAATGAAATTACTAACATATTTTTGTGCATAACTCCTCCTATGGGTATTAACAGTTTAATAGGGAAAAGCCTTCAGGCAAAAGAGTACATCTGTATATGGAGTATTATGTATCGAATTTATCAACTTCAGACATTCTGCCTGCGTTTAAACACAGGCAGCAAGGGAATCTATTTTAAACAGTGGGTCTCAATCCTTTCTGTTTCATAAAACTCCTGCTTTCCTATAAGTTCTGTCCCAACTATGTGAGTTTAATTTTTATTTAATTTTAATTTTAATTTTAAATTTTTTTCCAAATTTAAATCATTTTGTATTTAAGCACTGATTTTACAAAATGTGGTATAAAGGTGAACTAAATTTACAAGTTAATTTGTTCACATAAATTGTCTTCAAAATACATTGTACCTAAGAAGTGTGTAAGATTTTATATGCACTTGATTTTTAGATAAATGTGATTTAAGTCCCCTGTGGTCAGGCATTTTAAGCCTGCAGCACTGTAGAATGGCTATTTGAATCAAATGAAATATAAACTCAGTTACCAGCACCATCCAGGACTGCTCTTGGGATTGGTACAGGAGGGAGGGACAGGGCAGGAACCTCGTCAGCAAATGGAGCTCCCGTGTTACGTATTGCCAATAGTTCAATCCTGCTCTCTTGCTTTTAAGGGGAGATTATATTGGCATCAGACTTCGGGAAAATGAATTTGACCCAAAAGGAAGAAGGCAACTCACCTTTCTAGATGATATGGTAAAGAAAGGCATGCGGGTGCGCGTCGCATTTGTGTTCTCTGTGTCCGAAGGGGTCAGGATAAGGATCTAATGTATATAATAAACAAGGCTAACCGTGACCCCCCAGAATGTTCTCTTTCTGTCTTCTCCTCCCAGCATTCTCCATATGGTCTTTTAAACTCAGTAAACTAAAAGCAAAAAGAATGAGAAAATAAAAGCAATGAGACTTTTGCTATTAGAAAAGATGAAAAAGCAAAATTAGTGCAATCGTAAATGTTACATACAAGATGTTAAACACTTTTGGACAAGATTAGCTATCATGTAGCACTCAAATATAATACTAGTTTTTTTTTCTTTCATCCATTGCATTATGGACAAAACCAAAAAATTAAATAATCCTAAAATTCTTTGTGTTATTACTCATGTTGAAACTCAGGTTCTTGCTATGCAATGAAAGTATACTTCACCTAGATTAAGGAAGAAAGTGTGTAAAGATCTAATTCAACAGAAATTAGTAAACCATCAGCTTTTTTATGCTACTCATTTATTATTCTTGCACTAATAAGAAAGCAAGCATCTTTTTTTTCTTTATTCACCCTGTCTGACTTCCCTGTAGCTAAATATGCAGTTAAGCTTTGGTGTTCTAAAGTGCTTTTCTGTGCACATATTAAATGGAGAAACTAAATCGATTAGGTAACTGCTTCTCAAACTTTAATGAGGTCTTATTACAAGGCTGTTGTGATTCAGGTCTTGGGTGGGCTAGGGTATTTGCATTTCTAATGAGCAAACAGGTGATGTCTGGGCTGTTGGTCCATGCATCAGTCTTTGGGTTAAGTTTCAACAATGGATCACAGTCTGTTTCTTTTCTTTTTTAATTTTTTAATTTTTTTGATTCACTTTTCAGTTTTGTTTAGTCACTAGAAGAAATATAAATAGTTACATCGTTTAGAGAATGTTGCAGTTAGATAGAACCTTAGAACTCTTCTAAAAATATAAAAACCAAACCAACCTTCCCTTTTTCTGGGGGTGAGAATAGGAATGGATATTCAAATCCGTCCCCAGCTCCTTACTGTCTAGGAGACTGTTAGCAGGTCACTTAATCAGATCTACCTCAGTCCTTTGCTCATGCTGGCCCCTCTACCCACAGAAATTCTCGTCCTTCAGCCCCAGCTCCACCATGGCCTCCTCTCTGATGTCTCCCCAGATTCCCCAGGTAGATAGATACATTACTTCCTTGTCAGCGGGAGCACATTTCTGTTATTCTACTCACAGAAATAGAAATTTTTCTCTGGGTCCCTCTTCCTCCAACTTTACCTTTTCCTTTTTTTTTTTAAATGAAGTTCTATTTTTTTAAAAAAGATTTGTTTTATTGTTTGAGAGAAGGTGAGAGAGAGAGAGACAGAGAGAAGGGGCGTCCAGAGCAGTCTCCATAGTTGTACATCATTAGGTGTGACATGGTTTCAATCTAGACAGGTGGATGTGGGGCTGGGTGGGGCAGAAACCGAACTAGTGGCAGTTCAGCATATGAGTTTACTCAGACTGGGGCTGGGATTTGATCTGTTGACCTCACAGTTGCAAGGCAAGCCTTCAACCTGTTGAGCTATCCCAGCATCCCCACATTTTCTATTTTAAAATTTAAGAAAACATCAATCACTCGCCTGAGGATATACCACGAGTTGTTGGCAGTACCTACATTTGAAACCAGATTCCCTGGTTCCCAGTTTAGTACTCTTTCCAAAAATCTATCCTTTTCCTTTCTTTTTTTCTTTTTTTCTTTTTGACATGGGGAGGAAGCCACATAAACCAGAAAGATTACTCTCATAAGAGGTAAATAGAATGCCTGAAGATCCCTCATGATTTCCATCTGGGCATGTTACTGGACAGAGGTGGCGATCCTCCCCATTGTGGACATTAAAAACAGTAGAACAGGCTTAGCTGTATTAGTGTCATAGAGCCCAAGAAGTGCTTTGGCCAGTGTCTAAGCTGGTTCCTCTGCTCTCTGCTTCCCACTTCCAGGCACACTACGACTTGGCCATCAGTGTTGCTTTGCAATGGCTGACTCACTCAGACGACTTAACTTGGCTGGAGTGGGAGAAAGTGTAAGTTGAAATAGTTTTGTTTTTTTTAATTTGTGATTATGAATAACCACAGAGGAAGTTCTATCTATGGTCTTCCACCATAAGGCACTCTAATTGGAAAACACTACAGGGAGAGTATCCCTCTCTAATTAGAAATCTTAGGAAACCCCAGTTGTCAACTTGGGGAAATGATGATACATGCTTACATATGTTGTATCTCTGCTAATTGTTTCTATCAGATGAAAATCTCTCTTGCCTAGAATGTTCTGCCTTAGACATATGATTGTGCTTTATTATGTACATGCCATGATTCTTAAGATGGTCAATTCTATGGTTAAAAGCTTCTGTCTTTCCATGAGGACTATCATACACAACTTCTTAAGCATTTAACCAGATATGTCTCTGAGTTGAGCTGTTTCAATCACAGAATGATTTGTATTCCAGGGTTATTGGCATTTTCTCCATGTGGCCAGTCAGATTACTCTATTGGTAAGAATGTGAAACTAATACGTCCAGAATTGAATAGCTTATTCCAGAGGCCTGTTATTTTTTCTGTTCCGTGACCTTAGAACACATACCTGGGTTTGGATGGTTGTATCAATCAGGGTATAGTTGTAATAAGCAGAAAATCCAGTTTGAACAGACTTAAGGGGTGGGGGGAAGGCGGGGGAGATTTATTTCCTCTGTGTTTGAAAAGTCCATGGGTACGTCTGCCTTAGGCAGGACTTAATTCAAAACTCAAACCATGTCACCAGGACCCTCTTGACTACTTCCTCTGGGTAGACACTATTCTTAGTTTTAAGCCCACTTTATTCCAACATTCAATCTGGGGAGAATGTTTTGTTTTGTTTTGTTTTGTTTTTTAACCACAATGTCTTGTCTCAATGGCTCTGTTTGCCCTGACTTATCCGATGGTGGCATGGGGCAGGAACACACTGACTAGATTATTCCCCCGTGTGTTTTCCATCTTTGGAACCCAGGGGTGTTGTCAACTTCTCTATAAGCTCATAGGCTTATAGTGAGGTAAAGTAGTTTTCCCCAAGCAAGCTGCCGCAAGAAGGGAAAGGATCCTGGTTGGCAAAATCATAATGGTCCACCATAGTGACCAGCCTGACAGTGTTTGGTAACTGCAAAAACATGGGCAAATTCATTACCGCTGTTGGAAGATTCAAAATTCAATATACTGATGGCGGCTTAAGCATATTAATTTTGTGAACAAGTGCATGGCACAGGGGGCCATGGGGGATTATTCGTGCACTATTATCACAACCTCAGCAGGTCGCAAAAAGAACAAGAAAAACACCTCCATTTTTATTTACTTATATTCCCCCTTAGGAAAAGGCCATTTCAGGGCAGACCCATATACCCCAACTACAGAGAAAGAAAAGCGATGATTTTATCATCTTACGCTGGAATCTTAATGGTAAGGAAAACACATGATTTGCATATATGGAAGAGTTTATATTTTCTCCATGCAATGTCATTAATGCATATTTATTTTCTTTTTCAAGCAGTGTTTGTAAATGTTTAAGATTTAGTAATATTAAATATTTCATTTTTTTAAAGATATAATAAAAGACTGACTTCTATATTGTATTGTGAAAACATTTATTTAAGGGGAAAGAACAACAACAACAAACAGGCCTTTTGAGCCGCCTCTTGCTCAAGGCGCACTTCCCTGTCTTGAAAGTGGATTTTCTCTATATTTACTCTCAATAAACTGCTGCTTACTCTCAAAAAAAAAGAATGAATCACATAAATAATTGGAATCTGGATATTCTGCTTAACCCATTTATTCAGAATTTATTAGGGCCCATACCACTCAGGCACAGTATAAGACATACTGAAGCTATAAGTTGTGTTTTGTAATAAAAGAAAAGCTATGATGTAATACTTTCTTTTTGTTGTTATTCACCCAGAACAGCGTTCCAGTTGAGGAAGTCTTTAAAATTTATGGGGCTCATTCTTCTGCCAGTTCTTGTGCTACCAAGGTAGGGGTGACCTGAAATGATCAATAAAAGGAATTTTTAGTGAGAATGCCTTTTTTTCTTTCTTTTTTTTTATAGATTTGTAATACTATATTTTCTGGCATGAAATAACAGTTTTAAATAAAAATGTATAAAACCAGATGTAGTCATATCTTACTTGGGTAAAAAAATGTTTGTAAAATGTTTTCCTCAGGTAGAGGGCTGGATTTGTAATAACATATTTTGTGTAAGGCTGAGGAGAGGCAGCAAATAGAGCGCCAGGCTGGGAGTCTAGATTCTGCCTCTGTTTCTGATGAACAGAAATTTTCACTTACACTTTGTAATGGAGACCTGGTAAGTCCAAGTGTTCCTCTTGTACCATAACATCTAGAACTAGGACAATATCTACAAGGTTCACTCTCATGATAAATTATGTAGTTTACTGCTGCTGCATTTTTCCTTCCCATCAGACTTTTGAAATCACTGCAATAGAAGCATCAATGGTGTGGGAGTCCAGATACCTGAGTCTGAGTTCTGACCCCACTATTATGGAGCCCTAAGTTCCTTTCCCTCTTCAGGCTTCCTTACACTGATCTTTAAAACAATGGAGTGTTCTGAGTAAACTTTATGGCCAGTTCTGCTTTTGCTATTTATGAATGTTTGAACATTTAGTAAACATTTAAATACAGGCTGCTATTTAGAGATGAACTACTGGTCTCTTTACCTTTAGATTCCTCTAGAACAGGAGACATGAAAGGGAAAGTGAGGTGTGGATAGGGGTGTGTAGCAGGTGGGAGTCAGGAAAGGAAGTGGGGAGAATCCACACCTCACACACAGGCTTTCTGTTGCTTTTGATGCCCCCACTGGATTTGGAAGGGAGAATAGGGCAGGGGCAGGGTTACAGCTAGAGGAACACCTGTCTCCCTTATTCTTTTGCCTGCAGACCATACTACAAACAATAAGGCTGAATAAATTAACAGTAAGGCTGAATAAAGTCAAAAGCCCACCAGAGCCAGCTGAGGAATCAAGTATTTGCTAAATGTTGTAGTTTTGAAACAAACTACAAACTGTACTGCCAACTGAATCCCCGTGTCACCTGGCTATAGTCCTGAGACTCATCCCTTGATCACTCTAGTTTCAACTCTCTCTCTCTCCCCCCCCTCCTCGCTTTCCCTCCCTTCTCTCTCTCTCTCTCTCTCTCTCTCTCTCTCTCTCTCTCTCTC
>PVKE010052046.1:0-10454 GCA_004027555.1 Craseonycteris thonglongyai | reverse complement strand
TTTTATAAATATCCTCACCTCTCGTCTGTCCTTTCATTGGTAATATTTGCAACAGCTCCTCTTTTACTGTGAAGTTACTAAATACCATTCTCACCATAACTGCCAACTGTGCGGTGTCTGATATATCTGTTGACTCGTCAAATTGCAGAGAGAAGCAGTCACATATTTCCAAGTCAGTCTTTAACAGAGTTTGCAAGTCTTTTGAAATGGCGTGTATTCTTCTTGTGACTGTGTTATTTGACAACTGTAGGTCTTGTATTGCCCACATAATCTCACGCTTGTTAGAATATTACTCAAACAAACAATTGGCAGCAATCAGAAATGCTTCTTTTAACAATTCACCATCCTGGAAAGGTTTTTCCTTCTTTGTGAGCATGTGAGAAATTTGGAAAGAAGCAATGGTTGCCTTTTTAGATTTTTCCACATGTCTAGTGAAAACAGTCTGTTGAGTAGTTAAACTTCATTTGAGTTGATTTATTTTTTTCTTTCTTACTTCAGATTTAAGTGGATAATTCGTATCAAAAGTGGTACGACTTGTCTGAAAGTGATGTTCAACATTATGTTTTTTTGGCACTGCAATACTACTGCCACACAACAGGCAAATGCATTTACCTTTTCAATTAATGAAACAATATGATTCCTCCCAGTCTGTGTTAAAATTATAGGTTCGTTTTCTCTTATTTGGTCCACTCATTTTAGGACTAAAAAAATAAAAATAAAAATAGTTATAGAACTACAATATCATATCAAATTGCCACCATAATAATAGATTACCTACCTCGCTTTTAGTTCATTTAAAATTGAATATATCAAAACACTATGATCCTAGCTAACCATCACGACCGGATCAGTCCAGCAACCGCAATCAAAACAGCAACTTCGCATCTCCCGGGTGGGTGGAGGAGAGTTTAAAGAGCGCAGCAGCTAAACAAGATGCGACATGTACAAAGGCGAAAGCTAGGGAAAAACTTATACATACGATATCGCAAACATACCAACGAATATAATAAACCTGTGTAGATACTCAAACAATATTTTAAAATTTTAACAAATGTATAAAAATAAATTATAGTTTTACTTAGTGTTTATGAAAAACTTCTGATGCAGTCAAATCATGGCGGGCGCACACAAATCGGGCTGCAGTCGCCATGGCGCCCATGGGCATGGGGTTGGGAATCCCATAGAGTCTACGCTGTATCCAACTCCGGGCCTTAACGGTTTTTCCTTTTCCCATTTTCAAGTAGAACGCAACTTCAAAGATTGGAAAAATTGTCTTGGAATTTTATGAAATTCTTCCTCTCAACAGGACAGCCAAAGTTTCTCTCATGACAAGAATCATGTTCTAATAACATTAAGCTTCCATCTTGGTTCTTCTCCTGTATCAATTCCTACACCCCTAACCCTAACCCTAGCTGAGGAATACCTATCTTGGAGATTCCACTGATCTTTACCAAAAGCAGTAAGCAAGTCTGAAAGTTTACTTGGGGGAAGGGGTAGGAGGGTTATAAACTGCATAAAAATCTTGTGGAATGACCCAGCAAAAGAACAGTCAGAGCCTGGTTTTCTTGGCACATCCAGGACAACCTGTAGCATTGCAGGAGGAACAATGAGGGTGATATCTCTATAGATCATCATGGCACTAGAAGAGTTACATATTTAGAAAAATACAGCCTATATAAATAATATTAATCTATTTTTGGCTGTCATTGTCTGAATAGTGATTATGTCTTACTATATTTAATATATTGTGACTTTTCAATGAAATTACTTAGTTAAAAACTGCAAAACGCTGTAGGGTGGTCCCAATGATTCTCACTTCCTGGTATTCCTTGTTTTTGTGTTATTCATTCCCACTGGGTGTGGGTGAGATCTATGACTTGTTTCTAACCAATAGAATATGACAGAGGTAATGTGTCATGCTAAATAAGTGAGTCTAGACAGAAGACTCACTCTAGAGATGATTTGCTGGCTTGGTGAAGTAAGCAGCCATGATGGGAAATCTCATGTGGCAAGCCTCTAGAACCCTAGTGTAGCCTCAGTCCAATAGCCAACAAGAAGTAAAATGTTCAGTCCTATCAATACAAAGAAACAAATTCTACCAACGGCCTATGTGAACATGGAAACAAACTCATCTCCTGTCCCCAGATGGGAATGTAGGCCAGCCTAAATCTTTATTTGTGAGACCCTAAGCCAAGAACACAGGTTAGCCATGCCCAGACTCCTAACCCACAGAAACTGTGAGATGATAAGTATATGTCTTTAAGCTATGAAATTGTGTATTATTTTGTTATACAGCAATAGATAATTAATACACTCTAATAATTCAATTTATATCAGTGATATCTTTTAAGAATAGCAATTTCAGTTAAAGAAAAACAAATAACCAAAACAATACTTTTGATGCTGAATATAGCCTAAAATTTAAGTTTTGTATATACCTTTCTTTTAAAATTAGTGTTATTGTCAAGATTTAATTTGTATAAAAAATTGTAAGCTGAACCATTTCTTCAACTGATCATAATAATTTTTAACTTGTTAATAAAACCTTCCAATAGTGAGTACAAAGGAATTATAGTAAAGCTTTGTAGCTGTTTCAACTGAGGGAACATTTAGAATGTAACACAGTGTCATGGCACTAGGCAATGGGAAAATTTGCAATCACTACAGATGACAAATAGGAAGGGAATCTTTTGACCAAAAGTAAATTACTGTTACCTACCTACACTATTGTTTTCTTGAGGATAATAAGTGTAAGTAACAGTCAGTATTTGCAGAGTTTATTGGAAACAAAAAAATCTTTACAGAAATCAGTTTATGAAGGTGAATGACTTTCTATAAATAGTAATGAGTTTCAACTGAAATAGATAGTGAGCGTGAGGTACCAGTGGGCATGAAAATAAAAGCAGATCAGCAAACACGGGTAAAAATAATTTTTTTGTATATATATATACATATATATATACACATATACAAAAAATATATATATATATATCCTTAGTTTCTCAAATGTATATGACTGGGTCTAGGCATTAATACTAGTTTCTTCTTAAGAAAAACTACAAATTAATACAAAAATATATTTGTGTAATATCAAAGTCCGTTGAATATAATTGTGAATAAGCTCACATTACTAAACTGGAAACTCTTCATGGTGTGAATGTCACTGTTCTCAGCATATAATTTTTATCATTTTAGTAATATCACAAGTTAAAACATGGTAATAGGTACTGCTATATATAGACATTTGGCTTAGGTGGTACATATTTGGTTTTTATAATCTCAGCTCTGTTGCCAAATACTTAATATTTTTAAATGATTTGCAAACATTTTTTTTAAAGATTTATTTTATTGTTTTTGACAGAGACAGAGAGACAGAGAGAAGGGGGAGGGCCCCGAGCAGTCTCTACGGTTTTATGTCATCAGTTTTTTGACATGGTTTTGTGCCACACAGGTGGGTGGGGGAGCGCAGGGCAGAAACTGGGCTGGCGGCTTCCAACATGGGAGGCATGCCCCCTTGAACCAGGGGCTGAACCAGTGGACAAGAACCAAATTGGGGGCCTCCCAAATGGGAAGCACACTCCAGTTCAGCACAGGTCCACATGGACTGGGGCCAGGACTTCATTCTCGCTCTTGGGGGTACAAAGCAAGCGCTCAACCCACTGAGCCATCTCAGCTTCCTCAACATTCTTAGTATCTATTACTGTCCTGGTAATAAAGCTGGGATGTATTATTATTATTACATATTTTGCACATAGGGAAATTGACACACATGGCATAAATATGTATCAAAATCAAAATTTTTAAAAATGTATGAAAAAAAAATTGGGTCCATTACAAAGTATCTATACCAGTGCTTACTATAAAAATATAAACCAAAAACCTATATATGTATATATAATATGATTATTAAATTTGACTGTTTTCATATATATATATATGTTTTCATACATATATATATGTTTTCATACATATATGTTTTCATACATATATGTTTTCATATATATATGTTTTCATACATACGTGTTTTCATATATGTATATAGTTGTGGTTGTGTTTAGATTCTAAAAACATTAGCTACTCTTAGCTTGCATGTTGGTCTAAATTTTGCAGTTAGGGGAAGCTGGGATGGCTCAGTGGGTTAAGCACTCACTTTGCAGCCCCAGGGACCAAGGATTGAATTCCCCCAGTTCAGTTCTCACGGGGGCGAGACCCCGGCCCAGTTCCAGCCCTGTGCAGCCCCGCCCACCTGTGGAATGAAACGATGTGGAAAAACCAATGATGTGCAACTATGGAGACTGTTCTGGGCCCTCCCGCTTCTCTCCGTCTCTGTCTCTGTATCTCTCTCTCTGTGTCAAAAGCAATAAAAATAAATCTTAAAAAAAAAAAAAATTTTGCAGTTAATTTTTCTAAGCCTAAAAGGTGATGATTGAGGTTGTGTTAGATATGCTGAGGCATTTTGGAATGCTGTACAAACATTAGGGAGAATAATTACTCCCCTGGAAAGGATCGTGTTCACTGATTGCTCATTAGGCAATTTCAAAAGGCCTAATTTCACTTTATGTATCTTCATTAATATTTTCTAAAGTGCAAATTTCAAATATCTTACTTGCATTTACAACAAAGCTACCACAACATTATAGATCTTTGATGTGCTTAACTTGACAACCTTGGGTTTGGAGGACATAGGTGGTTGTCTGTTTTCATTCTTTGCTCAATTGTAAAAAAAGAAGAGGAAGAACAGCATGTTGAATCACTTTGCTCTTGACTGTCAGGCTTCAGTGAGTTATGCCCTTCCTGCAACGTAATAATTACATCAGGGATCATTTATCTCCCTTTAATCTGTGGAATTTGCCAAGAATCTGAGATTCACTTTATATAAGCATTGAGAATTAAGAGTGCTGGACCAGATTTTATTGGTCTCTTCAAATTCAAGTAAGATAAAAAATAAAATTTACCAAGAACTTGTTTTTCAGCTTTGTACTGGGCTTTATTCTTATTTTCTATATAATAGCTTTACTAAAATATAATTCACCTATTATATAATTACACCACATAAAGTATGCAATTTAATGAATTTTAATATATTCACAGAGTTCTGCAACCATTTCCACAATCAATTTTAGGATATTTGCATCACTTCCGAAAGATACACTATACCCTTTAAAAATCACTCTGCATTGCACTCTAACACACCTCCTAACTCTAGGCAAATAACTACAAATCTACTTTCTCTCTTGACTTACCTATTCGGGACATGTCATTATAAATGGACTCACACAATATGTGGTCTTTGAGGACGGGCTTCTTTCACTTAGCACATATTTTCAAGGTTCATTCATGTTGTAGCAAGTATCAGTACATTTCTTTTTATTGCCACATGATATGTCACAGTATAAATATAATTCATTTTATCTACCCATTCATCAGTTAATAGAAATTTGCGTTGTTTCCACTGTTTAACTGTTATGAACATGTGTGCACACATTTTTGTGTGGACATAAACTTTCATTTCCTAGGCATGAAATAGATGGGTTA
Organism: Craseonycteris thonglongyai; assembly: GCA_004027555.1. Taxonomy (NCBI): domain Eukaryota; kingdom Metazoa; phylum Chordata; class Mammalia; order Chiroptera; family Craseonycteridae; genus Craseonycteris; species Craseonycteris thonglongyai. The sequence continues at coordinate 4,919 of PVKE010052046.1, read as the reverse complement.
TATTGTAATTGTGTTTAATCTTTTGAGGAACTGCGAAAGTGTTCTTTAAAGTTACTACACTGTTTTCCATCCTACCTGCAGGTTATGAAGGTTCTAGTTCTTCCACAACCTCACCAATACTTGTTACTATCTATCTTTTAATTACCTATAGGCTTTCCCAGTTGATATGAAATGGTATGTCACTGTAGTTTGGATCTCAAATGTTTGATTGCTAGTGATGTTGATAATCTTCTCATGTGCTTGTCTGCCACTTGTACCATGTGGACTCATTCAGAAATAGCTGTATATTTATTTGGGAAGTAGAGACTCAGTGTGGCTAATATATAGTGCATTATATCATTTGGCATGTGTTTGTGTATATGTGATGGTATAAGGTTCTAATCCATAAAGCATTATCTCTGTTGGTGTTGTGATTTGTATTTTACAAAGAAAAGGTCAAAGGAGTTACAGCACAATAAAACGAAAGAGGCAAGTTCAAAATCATGGTGAAAACAGTTAAATTCAAGAAAGCAAGAAGCTCCCCCCCAAAAAAAAAATCATTAAAAATAAAAAGTAAAGCAAAATGGGTACTTTTTTGTAAATAGAACTGCCATATTCCTTGCTACCACTATTGACCATTAAAGTCTTAAAGAATTGGATGTTTTGGCTGATTTATAGGCACAGTGTCAATGAAAACAGTTAAGTGTTTATTTTTACAGTCTCCATTTTCACCTTGCATTAGGTACTCTAGGGCTACAGACATCCCTACCCCTTCTTAAAAAGTAAAGAAAAAAAAAAAAAAGAACCAGAAGGAGGCTGATATTCTGTCTAGACCTGCTAGTGCTGATGTGAGAGCTAACAATAGGTAGATCAGAAACACAAAGCTGAAAGCCCGTTATGTAAATTGGAGGATGGAAAAGATGTGGAAGTAGTGATGCCTGATTAATAGGACTTAGGTTGTTGTCAATGTAAAGTTTGGAAGAGGAAATATCATTACCTTCCTAGGTTAAGATAAAAATTCAAATCTAGTTAGGGACAATGTGAAGTACAATGACAAAACAAAACAAACAAACAAAACGTGTAGCAAGATGTAGGAGGCAGCGAGTTCAAATTAGTTACAACATTTAAAAGTTAAACATCCTAATCACACATCAATTTATGTCTCTTTAAAGAGGCCTTTCCTTAATCATAGTTACACAATAATAGTGCAGTTCAACCTCTCATTTTCTGGATGAAAAACTAAAGATCAAAAAAATTAAGAGGTTCATCCAATTAAGCTAAAACTGGCTATATTAATGGACATAACAACCAGAACTGAGATTTTCTAACTCCAAGTGTAGTGACCTTTGTTTTTCAGTATTATTTCAACTATGATTTCAAGTCAATAGTAAGCTAGCTCTGGTTCTTTATGATGTAAAGGGAATATTTTATTTTTAAGATTTATTTGATTGTTTTTGACAGAGACAGAGAGAGACAGACACAGGAAGAGATAGAGAGAAGGGGGAGGGCCCAAAGCAGTCTCCATAATTAGTTGTATGTCATCAGATTTAGACATGGTTTCATTCCACAAAGATGGGGGTAGGGCCATGCATGGTGGGATCTGGGTTGGGGGCCTCCCACATGGTAAGCATACCCCTTTGAGCCAGGGGCCAAATGGGGAGGGAGGGGAGTGAGAACTGAACTGGGGGCCTCTGGTATGAGAGGTACACCCCAGTTCATCATATGTGTCCACACAGGCCGGGGCCAGAATTTGATCCTCAGTCCCTGGGGCTGCAAAACAAGAGCTTAACCCACTGAGCCATCCCAGTTTCCCCATAAAAGGAATATTTGATAAGTATATTAATTTGGGTTTAACAAACTATAATTCAGTTTCTCATCTACTATTTCCAGTTTTGCTCTATGACAACCATTTTAAAATAGTGATTCCATTCTGAGATCTAAATAATAAGCCATTATCCACCATTATCCAAGCATCATATTAAGCCTACATTCCACTTACTTTATGGTGGGTAAAATACTATACAAACACAATATAAGCAATGTACAAATACCATATTTGTGCAAGGTGAATTAATTAATAAATCTGTAGCAGTTAGTACTCTAACAAAGGTTCTTCTGATTTTATTAATAAAATAAAATTACATGTAAACTTTACTAATTTAACCACTCTAAGTAGTGTTTCTTAAATGCAGAATTAAATAATATGAATTAAAATGAGCCAAAACCAAATAAACAAAACAAATTGACTTGAAAATTTGAATATATACAACATATATTGGATAAAGCTTTTATTTAATGATAAATATAGAAAACTAGCTGTCTTTGAAAAAAATTTTATTTTTAATTTGCATTACACAATATATATGCCAGAAATAGTTTTGGCCCACTTAGAGTGCTAAATGTTAAATTTATGAATCAATAATAACCTCTTTCTGTTTCTAACATATTTATAAGTCTTTCCTCCTTTTCTTAGGGTCTCCAGGGACTTTGGACTGCCAAGAATTTAAAGGAATCTTGCACAAAGCATTTGAACACCGTACACCATTTTAGTGAGTAATTTGTTAATAATAAGGTTGATGATGAACTATCAGTTATTGGTTATATTTCAGGGTTGTTTATCTGCGATGGAATGTTTCTTGTTAAAAATGATGTTTTCCTCCTACGCTTTGGTTTTTAACACTCCTTGGTGACTGCCTTCACAGGAATTGATTTAAGAAAGTTGTCATTCTGTTCTCTGCATCCCCATGGCAATTACAAAGCATTTGTGAAGCTTGAATGAATTCTCTTTAAGCCTCTGTTTAAATAGATTTTCAGCATTTATCAACTTACAAAATATATTTGCACAAACCAAAACTTTGCAAATATAGCTTTAATAAGACTTAATGGAAATTTTTCATGAAACCATAATTCTACAAATGTAGTTTTAATGTGAGTTAGCCAGTATTTCCCCTAAGGAAAGAATTGGCTTTGTTAAGGAACACACCTTGAATGACCATTTTGTGTGAACAATTACGCCCTCAAGGAGGGTCAGAGAAGAAAGTACAATGGGTGATGGCCTAGATTGTTCTGTACAAAAAAGTGGTCTAGAAATTCTTAAGCATAAAGCATAAATACTTTTAATATTCATATTTAAATTTTGTGCATAAATGCAATTATAAGCCTTTTCTCTTCCATTATATTCTGCCATGAACACATGTTTTTGGATTTTTTTTTTTTTTTTTTGGTAAAGAAGAAATTGGTAGAGTGTTACCATTTAAAAAGTGAGGTATACACACAAGGTGATGTGACCACATTCAGCTTTAAGTAGGTCAGTTGAGACATGAATTTAGAGCCAGAGTTGACTGGAAAAGCTGCCTTTCTCCCTCCATCCCCTGAATCCTTGGAGATGTTGAAACAGAGGTTTCCCCATCTGCAGAATGGGGTTCAGGCCTGTGCAGTGAACCTTATTTCTGCAGACATCTGATTGTATTTACCATTGCTATTTTATATCTCAAAACCACATTGCTTTAGCATTCTTTAGTTTTAGGAAACAATTTATGTTTAGGCACACTGGACGTACCCTTTTCAATGGGACAGAAAACAACAGAACTGTCCCATTTCCAATGGTATGTATGGTCAACCTACTGACACCATGAATTTAGCCCAGTGAGACTACACTATTTATATTAGACCTATTATAACTTAAGAACACAACTTGCTCTCATTATCTTAATAATTTTCAGCACTACCTTTTATTTAGCACTTGGCAGTTTCTCAGCATGGTGATAATCACTCAGAGGGACTTAAAGGAAAAAGCATATATACTCTCCTCCTTTAAGAAATGTATTTTGTAGTGGACATCAGTATAAATTACTGATTTTAATTATTCATTTATAAACCTGGCTTTCTCACTGGGCTGTGGGCAGAACCAAACTTTATTCATCTTTACACTTAATTGCCTAGAATAGTTCCTGTGACACAGATGGTATTGATGAAATAGTTATTGATTAAAAGAATAAAATATGAAAGAGCTAAGGAAATGTATATGTAATTGACCTTTGTATTACTGAATCAGAAGTATATTAAATATCTGGGAAAACAGGCATAGAGGACTGGAGGAATAATGAAAAGTGTCCAGAAAAGAGGATGCTGTGAAAGAAATCCTCCTAAATAATCAAACGCTGTGGGTCACTATGTCATGGCCAACAATGTTCATCATGTGTCTGTCATAATCCTGGCTAATTTCAGGTTTCTGAATTCCCATCTGCTTGCGTATTGGCTCTGGCTTCAAATTTTATGCTTCAAACTTTCTATTTTTAACCTCCAATCCTGATCCTTTGTTTAAGCAACTAAACATTATACTTTAAAATAAAATAAAATAAAATAAATTATACTAAGCTACTACAAAGAAAACATTTGTTACCTTTGTGATGCAAGAGAAGTATATGGATGGCAATGTGCACAGGAAGAGATTAGAAATTAGGGTTTCTAAACAAACATTTGTGTGAGCATAACCGCAGAAAAGTAAAATGGTGTGTGTGTGTGTGTGTGTGTGTGTGTGTGTGTTTGAGGGAAGCAGAAAAGGAAAAAATGACAAAATCATTTTCAAGTACTAACCAGTAGACTGCAGAGATGTGTCAAGAAAATTACATATCAGTTCCTTTGCTAAACAGGCTGTGGTACTAGCTGCAAGGACCACTGATGAGTTCAGCATTTTGTGTTCTAAAAACAATACATCATTCTCTTCACTGTGACATCACAACAGCACCAATATCCAGCAGCACAGGTTCTCTGCTGACACACACACACTATAATCATATTTATTTATTTTTATTGTTTTTTGACAGAGAGATAGAGAGAAGGGGGAAGGCCCAGAGCAGTCTCCATAGTTGACAGCATTAGTTTTCCATATAGTTTCACTCCACAGGTGGGCGCAGGGCTGCACAGGGCAGGAACTGGGC
>PVKE010052045.1:0-10468 GCA_004027555.1 Craseonycteris thonglongyai | reverse complement strand
GGAGAGGGCAGAACAGGACTTCAGGCTAAGCAAGCACCTGGTTGAAAGGCCCTGGAGCAACCATGAGCCAAGTAGGTTTATGAAAAGGCATTCCCAACAGCAGTGTACGAAGGCTGCTTTTCTCCACAGCCTTCCCAAGACTTGTTATTCCCTGTCTTGTTGATTATAGCCATTCTAACAGGAGCAAGGTGGTATCTCTGTGGTTTCAATTTGTGTTTCTCTAATTACTAGTTGAGCATTTTTCCATATATCTGTTGGTTGTTTGTATGTCTTCTTGGAAGAAGTATCTGTTTCAGGTCCTAGGCCCATTTTTCATTTTATTTTATTTTTTTGTTGTTGTTGGGTTGTACAAATTCTTTATATATTTTAGATATTAGCCTGTTATCAGAGGCATTGTTTGCAAATATTTTCTCTTTGCTTTGTTGATGGTTTCCTTTGCTGTACAGAAGAATGTAAATTGGTTCAATCACTATGGAAGACAGTATGGAGGCTCCTCAACAAAGAGAAAAAAGTTCATGATCTAGCAATTCCTTTTCTGGGTATCCACCCCCAAAATTTGAAAAGCATAGTCCACAAAGATATATGTACCCCAGTGTTCATCAAAGCACTGTTCACGGTGCCCAACTCATAGAAACAACCAAAGTGTTCCTTCACAGCTGATTGGATACAGAAGTTGTACTACATTTACACAATAGGATATTGCATAGCTATTAGAAAAAATGAAATCCTGCCATTTGCGACAACGTGGATGGACCTTGAGATCATTGTGTTAAGTGAAATAAGACAGCAAAAATAAAAAAGCGATATGACTTAACTTATATGTGGAATATAAAACTGAAAGTAACAAAGGAACAAAATCTCACGGACACAGTCAATAGTGTAGTGGTTACCCGAGAAAAATGAAGACAAAAACACAAAATTTTAGTCCACATAAAAACTTCTATGCAAATGTTCACTGCAGCATTATTCATAACAGCCCCAAAATAGAAATAATCCACATGTGTATTAACTGATGAAAGGATAAACAAAATATGGGGTACTTATAAATAAAATATTTGGCAATAAAAAGGAATGTAATACTAATAAATATGCTACAACATGGATGAACCTTGACAAAATTATGCTAAATGAAAGAAGACAGTTATAAAAAACCACATATTGTATGATTCCATTTGTGTGAAAGGTGCAGAATAGGGAAATCCACAGAGACAGAGTGATTAGAGTTTGCCAGCGGCTGAAGGTACAGTGGACGATGGAGTGAATGTTAATGGGTATGAGGCTTCTTTTTGGGGGTGATACAAATATTTTATTTTTCTGCTCACCACTCATAGTCAGTTCTCTTTCCCTCCCTACTCCCCACTCCCTCCCTACTTATCCACAGGTAACCACTAAACTCTTGACTGTGTTCATGAGTTTTTGTTTCTTTGTTACTTTCAGTTTTATATTCTACCTATCAGTGAAGTCATATGTTTCCTGATTTTTTTAAGTCTGACTTATTTCACTTAATATGATGATCTCAAGGTCCAACCATGTTGTCACAAATGACTGTATTTCATCTTTGTCTAGTCATCTATCAAAGGCAAATGTTTTAAATTAGATCATCGTGATGGCTGCACAACTCAGTGAAGGCACTAAAAAACACTGAATTGTATTCTTTAAAAGGGTGAATTTTATGGTATATGATTATTTCTCAATGAAACTCTTATAAAAACAAAAGACCAGCAAGGCCAGCATAGCTCAATGGTTGAGCACTTGCCTCGCAATCACAAGGTCTAGCATTTAGTTCCTGGCCTTGGCTGGTGCAAATCCCATATGTTGAACTGCAGAGCAGGTGGTAACCCCAGATTGGCTTGCCAGTGAAGGTTACCACCTCCCATGGCAGAGGTCCCTGGTTCAGTTCATACCCCCTAATGCCCCCACATCCACCTGTGTGGAATGAGACCATGTCACAATTAATGATGTATAACTGTGGGGACTGCTCTGGGCCCTACCCCCCTTCTCTCTCTCTCTCTCTCTCTACTCAAACAATAAAATAAATCTTTAAAACAGCATATATATATATATATATATATATATATATATATATATATATATATATATATATATATGCTTCAGATGCCAAGAGCACATCTAAAATGCAGTGTAGAGATGAAATAAACTTCTACTGATCAACAATGCAATGCTGTTGAAGTTAGGCCCATAATAAGAGGTAAGCAGTTTCGCTTTATATTTCACATACTGTACAACATTCTCAGTGGGACATGTATGTCCTCCCTTTGGAAAGACCACTCCACCCTTGGAGGATGCTTATCTTGTTTCACCTGGAACCTTACTCCAGCTCCATATTTTACCCTCTCTCAGCTTCACCTACATCCCCACTAACCTGACCCTGCATCTAGCCACCATTATGTTTCCCCTGGATCCCAGTCATCTCTTCCTGTCCTCCTTTACCACTGTGGTTTTTCTAATCCTCTCCTACTTTCTAATCCTTTGCTACTTTCTTATCCTCTCCTACTTTAAACCTTTAGAGGTTCCCCATACTTAAGTCATTTCTAGATCATGGAGGTACTATTAGAAAAAGTTAATGTAGATTCATATTCAATCTCTCCCTAATGCAGCCTGCAGGTATCCCCAACCTGTCCCTGTCTTCAGTGACAAGTTGCTGTTGGGCCATAAGTCTGTGGACAATTATAATGGTTTATAACATGGTATTAACAACACTAATAATGTCATCAGCTCACAGGTTTTATTCAGTTACATAGCTAAACATGGTGCTTTTCATCCACTCAAAATATGTGCCCTTGTCAAAAAGAAGAATGAACAAAGGGGTGTATAGTAGAATGCAAATTCATGTTCAATAGCCCAGAAACTCTTTTTATGGACATCCCAATGTTGTCATATAAAAAAGGACCTATATTAAAAAGTGTTACAGATGTTCATGGTCTATTTTAATTTGAAGTGTGTGTACCATACATAACTTTGAAAAGGAATAAAGTAAACTATATAACTGACAAAATACACCTGTGAGAAGAGCAATGTAGAATCCGAGAGCCACGTAAAGAGAGGGCAGAGTTTCTTGACCACAAGAAGTAGTGGGAGCGGGAGGGGAACATCTGTGATTGAATGCTGCCCTACCCACTCCACTGAGGGGTTCACAGCTGAGGCAGTAAAGCTCAGGGATGGTGAACAAGGATTCTGAAACCCAGCTTCCCACTTAGTACCGGTGTGACTCCAGGCACAATATTCAACCTCCGTGTGCCTCAGTTTTCTCATCTGTAAATAAGGATAACAACACCTCTAACTTTTGAGGGTACTTAAGAGGACTGAAGGACATAATATTTATAAAAAGCTCAGACACAGCACCTGGTACGCAGTATGCACTATTCATATGTGTTAAAGTAACTAAAAATAGAGACAAAGAAATCAGGGGTAATAGAGTGCATTAGGTAAGTGTTACAAAAGGACTATTTGACTCTCAGTAGCTTTGTGGCTAGAGCAAAAGAGAGAAGAAACTAGTTTTCCAAACTCCAAGAGTGTGTGTATCTCCATTATCTGTGTGTGCTGGGAGGAAGGGGGATGGGGAACCACATTTTGTACCCCAAGAAAAAAGCTTTTCTTAAAACTTCCTCAAATATGGTCATTTCACATTTGTACACAAGAGGCAGTGGGCAAGAGCAAAGACCAGGCCGACCATCATATGATGTCATATGAAATCCCTCAATAATTCCCAAAGCATAAGTCTCTAGAGCAGGAAGGCAAGGCAATGGGATACAAATAAGCAGCTCCGATGGTCTGGCTCATTCCAGGGACATACAACTGCTCCAGAAATCCATCCTTTACTTTCATTTCCCACAGCCACACTTCTGATAAGAGCTGAGGACAGACAATTCCAAATTTGTTGAACAAATTCTCTAACATCAGGGGGTGGTCAAAATGCAGCCACATAAATACACTAAGCCTGATGCGTTGAAAAATGACTTTCCGCAGAAATATCTGTTTTTAAGTCTAATGGACTTGAGAAACATTGTCTGGCAAAAGAACAGCCATAACCATCTCAGGGGATTAAACAAGTCAGAAGAATATTTCTATTTGTCATAGTCATCTTAGGCTCCACTTAACAGCTCAGTGTAGAGCTTTTCTAAATTATGAAAGCTATCGTAGTTAATGCACATGTTAATGTAAGTTGGAAAACAGAGGAATTTTTATTTTATTTTTTATTTTTTTAGGATTTATTTTATTGATTTTTGACAGAAACAGAGACAGAGAGAGACAGAGAGAAGGGGGAGGGCCCAGAGCAGTCTCCATAATTGACAGCATTAGTTTTCCATATAGTTTCACTCCACAGGTGGGCACAGGGCTGCACAGGGCAGGAACTGGGCCGGGAGCCTTCCACATAGGCCCCGGCAAGCACTGAACTGGAAGCACACGCCAGTTCAGCATGTGGGTCCTCATGGGCCGGAGCCAGGATTCGATCCTGGGGCTCTGGGGCTGCAAAGCGAGCACTTAACCCGCTGAGCCATCCCAGCTTTCCCAAGGGATTTTTATTTTTAAAGACTAGTCATTAGAAAGCAAATCTTAGCTACAAAGGGACTTTTGTTCCACACTGTACATGGAAGTCATGAGGCAGTTGAACTTCATGTCACTTCCACACATCTGTGGATCAGTTGATGTTATTGTCTTTTTTCGTTCCATCAGGCAAAGGTTAGTTTTTAAGGAATCTTTCTTCAGATGAAATAGTGTTAATCTTAAGAGTTGTTAATCAACTGCAGCAATGTATTTTCACTTTAATACTTGTGGGGTATTGCTAAAGCCACCAAAAGAAAGGACAAATGGATGTATTCACTTACAGGTCATATGGATGTATTCACTTACAGGTCATATGGATGTATTCACTTACAGGTCATAAGCACTAAGGTAGCATCCTGCAAGGAAGAGAGTAAGGGATGGCACATATAATTAACTGCTATGCACCTTAGACATCACTTCCTTAGAGTCGCCTCTCTTGACTCTTCCAGACTGGATTAGAGGCCCTTTCACCTGCTCCACATTACGCCACATTGTTTTCTCTATCTTCACAGTGTTCGAACTGTAATTATGTAGTCAAGGGTTGGTAAAGATTAACGTATCTCTTTTTTTTTTGTCAGAGAATAAACTCCATGAGGGAAGAGACCACATCTGTTAGGTTTTCTGCGATCTTCCTGGCACAAGTCAAAAGTTATTTGCTCACTAACTTCCTCTTCATAAGATAGCCAGCTGTGTTCCTAAAAAGCCCCATAGAAGCTCCTTGCAAGTTAAGATAAACTCACTGAAGTAACCTTAGGAAGCAGGGGAAAAGGGGAAGCATTTTAATATTATAAAATCTATAAGTTCCATGCCTTGAATATTTTTAGAAGCAGAGTCCTTAGACATAAAAATGGCAGATATGACTGAGAGGAGGAGGGAGAAAAGGAGAGGGGAGGGATAACCTACTAATTTAGATGGGAACTTTAAAGTAAAATTGTATCATGAGAACTCAAACAGTGATATCTAATTATAGACTCTTAAATGTAAAATATTTTGAAAGGTCACTCTGTACTTTTCTCTGCCTAATACAGGCACATTCAAAACATCCCAGAAATAGGATTTTTTAATTTTTAAGCCCAGAGAAGAAGACTGAACAACAGATAAAAAAGCCCTATGTCTGGCAACCGCTGTTTTCTACAGCTTTTCTTCCATGAAGAAACAGCTGCCAACCTAGTTCTTTCCCTCATGACACAACGTTGTTATTGTTACATCTGAATGCCTAAAACTCCTTAGAGTAAAAGTCCTAAGAAATGACAAGAAGATCACATGGTATGATAATAGTGAAACTTATTCGTTTAATTTGATGAAATGCTTTCAGACCTTCTGCAACAAAATAAAAGATGTAATGCCTTTATACTTTAACACTGAAAGTAAAAATGTTTGTCCTTTAAGCAGAGAAACCCTAATCAAAAGTGAGATACCATATTTTATATATTTAATTGGATATAAAAAAAACACACCAAAAAACAAAATCATCAAGCTGCTTTCCAGGACTATTGTAAAATACATCTCTAATTATTTACAAATACTCTTAACAGTATGAACAAAGATTTAGCTCTGAGCCTCTGACACTGTTAATAACAGTGAAAAACTGGAAATGACTACGTGTCCAATGATAGGGGATTGGGGGGTGGATACAACAAAATAGTAAAATACTTCTTTTTTATTTGTAAAGATTTCTTTTATTGTTTTGACAGAGAGACAGAGACAGAGAGGCAGAGAGAAGGGGGAGGGCCCAGAGCTGTCTCTATAGTTGTATGTCATCAGTTTTTGACATGGTTTCATTCCACACATATGGGTGGGGGGTCCCCCACATGGGAAGCCCACCCTGGCAAGAACCGAACTGGGGGACACACCCCAGTTCAGCATGTGGACCCACATGGGCTGGGGGCTGGGATTTGATCCTTGGACCCTGGGGCTGCAAAGCCAGAACGCAACCCGATGAGCCATCCCAGCTTCCCCTGAAATACTTCTTTACCATGTTTAGTGAGGAGCTCCACGATACAGTCATATGCAGAAAACAATGATGTGTGTATAACCCTCTTTATCCTGTTTGTTTGTTTGTATGCTTGTTTGTTTAATAAGTTGCATGTATAAGCAAAAACATGCTGGAAAGATAATACAACGTATTAACAGGTGATAGATATATAGATGACTTAAATTTTCCTTTTGCTTATCCAGGTTTAAAATTTTCTAAAATAAACATGAGTTGTTAGTATCACTAAAAAGTTTAAGAGAAAGCGAGCCTAAAACTCCCAATACAAATTTCCAAATATCAGCTATCATATTAACAGTTTCTTTAAAAAGTTTATCACCATAATCATATAGTCTGTTTAATATCATTATGTACTAAGGGTAAAAAGAGTAAACCTTACTTTTCATTTTGGTCACTGTGTGTGGAGTGTGAAAATAAAAGTATTCTGTTCTGGACACTTGACAGTTCCTTTTTAGCCAGATGCTATTTGTGGTGATGGACCACCAGGTAGCAAAAAGGTTAACCTCTCTGGGTAAATATAGCATAATTATATAGTTCATAAAATTAAAGTAAAATGTACATATTTGCTATGGTTATTTACTCTTGCACATATAAAATCCTCTCTTTGAAAATAAAAATGAAACCAGAAGTAAAAATGAAACTAGACATGGATAAATATGAATTAAGATGAACACAAATTTGGGAGGTGGGTAGTATTAGAAAGAAGGCTTCTAGAGTAAGTTTACCTCTAGTCAGGGAGAGAGGAGATTTGCTGAGAGGCAAAGTAACTCCTTAGGATATAATAACTATCATGACCAAAGCTACAAGAATTGTGTAGTAGGCTACCAGAAGTAGCTGACTAGGTATATCTGAGTGATTTGGCCAGAGCAGGGGTTCTGAATCCCTGAGCAATGGGCTAGCAGTTCATGGCCTGTTAGGAACCTGGCCACACAGCAGGCAAGTGGTCAGTGAGTGAGCAAAGCTTCATCTGTATTTAAGCTGCTCCTCATCACTCACATTACCATCCAAGCTTTGCCGCCTATCAGTTCAGTGGCTGCACTAGATTCTCACAGGAGTGGAAGCAAACTGTATTGTGAATTGCGCACACAAGGCATCTACCGGTAGGCTACGCACTCCTTATGAGAATCTAATGCCTGGTGACCTGAGGTGGAGCTGAGATGGTGATGCTAACACTGGGGAGTGGCAGCAAACACAGATTAACATTAGCAGAAAGGTTTGACTGCACAGAGACCATAATAAATGGCTTGCCGACTCATATCAAAATCCTATCAGTGTGTGGCAAGTGACAATTGCACTGCATCTGGTGACAGGTTTTATATGGCAAGTGAGTTGATGTACTTCACTTATACAGCTGCATCTGCTGGCAGGCTTTAAGCCAGAGTCTGACACTTATTTTAGTCCATGCGTGGCCCACCCATTATTTTATTTACCACTTCTATTCTGCATCTCTTTTGTGTACTGCATACTTGTCTTAGTCACAGTTTTAGTAAGCTTATGTGCTAACCCTAGCCAAAACGAGTAAAAAAACAAACGTCACTGGACAGTTTCTTTGAAAAGGGGGGGAAAGACCCAATGATGAGATAGCAAAAGGCTCTAAGACTGCCAACAACAACAACAACAACAACAACAAAGCTGCATTTGAAACAAAATACCAAGAGTCCTACTTAAGTTACAGTTTCATTGCAACAGGTGATTCACATTCTCCAAGCCTGCTTTGCAGAATATGTGGCAACTGGATATCCAACCAGCCATGAAACCTTCAAAACAGCTTTACCACATGGAGACCAAGCACCCTGCATTAAAAGATAAGCCTTTAGAGTTTTTGGAAAGGAATAAACATGAACATGAAGAACAGAAGCAATTATTGAAGGCCACCACTTCATCAAATGTGCCTGCAGTGAGAGTGTCTTTCTTAGTGGCTAACTGCATTGCTAAAGCTAAGAAACTCTTTACTACTGGTGAAGAGTCGATCCTGTCTGCTAAGGACATTTGTCGTGAACTTTTAGGAGAGGCTGCAGTTCAAAAGGTGGCACGTGTTCCTCTTCTGGCCAGCAACACAACTAGACAAATTGGTGAGACAGCAGAAGATACTGAGACACAATTGTTAGAGAGGATTAATGAGTCACTGTGGTATGAAATCCAGGTTGACGAGTGTACTGATATTGACAACAAGGCAACAATGGTTGTTTTGTGCAATATATTTTTCAGGAGGATGTGCATGAGGATACATTAGGTGGACTTTTATTTGCCAACCAACACCACAGCTGCAGAACTATTTAAGTCTTTGAATGATTACGTATCAGGAAAACTGAATTGGTCATTTTGTGTCCGTATATGCACAGATGGAGCGACTGCCGTGGTTTTCTTGTTTAAGTACCTGGGTCACAGAGGTTGCTTCTGAACGTGAGTCTACACACTGTGTCATCCATGGGGAAATGCTGGTTAGCTGAAAAACGTCACCTGAACATAACAATGTTTTGAAGGATGTGATTAAAATGATCAACCACATTAAAGTACATGCCCTTAACTCACGTCTGTTCATGCAGCTCTGTGAGGAGATGGACGCAGAGCACACAGTCTTCTCTCCTACACAGAAGTGAGATGGCTTCTAAAGGTAGACCACTGGCTGGAGATTTGCATTACAAGAGCCACTCCAGAGATTTCTTTTAGAGGAAGTCACCACTGGAAGCACGTTTCAGTGACACAGAATAGGCTGCAAAACTTGCTTACTTGTGCGACATATTCAACCTGCTCAACAAACTCAAACTGTCACTCCAGGGAAGAATGACAACGGTGTTCAAGTTGGCAGATAAAGTGGCTGCATTTGAAGCCAAACTGGAATTACAGGGATGATGAGTGAACACTGGGATTTTTGACATGCTTCAAACATTAGCAGCGCATTTGAAAGAGACTGAGCCAGGGCCTTTTTTTCTCCCAGCTGGTGCATGATCACCCATCTCAGCTTTCAGAAGAGGTTGAGCATTACTTCCCAGCCACAAAAGACCCCCAACTGGGAAGAAAAGGACCCATTTGTGAGTAAGCCAGGTGCATCGACCTTCTGCTAGAAGAGGATCAACTGCTTGAGATCGCAAATGACGGTGGCCTTAAAAGTATATTTAAGACAACTTCAAATCTCAACATGTTCTGGATTAAAGTCAAGGTGGAATACCCTGAGATTGTCACAAAAACACTGAAAAACCTACTTCCATTTCCAACACCCTATCTTTGTGAAGCAGGATTCTCTGCAGTGAGAATAGCCAAAATGAGATGACAGAGTAGACTGTACATGAGCAGCACACTTCGGGTGTCACTGTCTCCCGTCACTCCCAGATGGGACTGTCTAGTTGCAGGAAAACAAGCTCAGGGAGCCCACTGATTCTGTGTTATGGTGAGTTGTATAATTATTTAATTATATATTACAATGTAACAATAATAATAGAAATAAAGTGCACAATAAATGAATTATCCTGAAACCATCCCTTACCCCTCTGCCCTACCCCATCCCTCTCCATGGAAGAACTGTCTTCCACGAAACCATCACTGATGTCATAAAGGTTGGGGACCACTGGGCTAGAGCTAGACTTGTGTTAACTCTCCAGCTCTTACTTGGGCTGCCTCCTTCAGACTCCCAGCCATTCAAGTCTTTTGGTTCTGTAACCCATTTTCTCAAGTTTTTAATTTTTCCCCCTCTCCTAATCTTTTGTCATCCTTGTCTTAAGATTTCTAAGAGCTTGCTTATTCTAGCCTCCCTATTAGTTTCCAGTAGTTTGCTTCTCTTGGGAAAAACTTATTTTAGAAAATGAAAAATTTGTACTTACTTTAACTCTCTTATAAATAGTCTACCTGGTTCACCTTGTGCATTATTACCCATCTCAGACATCCTCAGACCACACTCCTTCTAAGCAAGCT
>PVKE010052044.1:0-10456 GCA_004027555.1 Craseonycteris thonglongyai | reverse complement strand
AGTTTACAGATGTACAAGTCCACCTCACATCATTCATGCGTCGTATTATGTGCCCATCACTCAGTATCAGTTCCCCTTCCATCACCTTATATCTAGTGCCCACTCCCACCTCCCCCCACAACTGTCCCCCCGCTCCTCCCCCCTATCCTGGTAACCACCAAACCATTGAGTGTGTCCATAATGCTGGTGCCCTCTCCCAATTTTCTTCTTCCTAATGTAGAAACTTACTCTTTGCAATTTTCTTTGCAAGAGGTTATGAATGGTAAAAATGTCTTTAATCTTAAAGATAATTTTTAGTTTGAATCATTTTTACCTTACCAAAAAGTTGCAAGAGTAGTACAAAGAACATTGTTTTTTTCTGAATGATTTGAAAGTAAGTCATTGACATGATCATTAGTTCATTTCCCATCATGTATAAAAGTATTAATTGATTATAATTATTTGATATTTAATTTTCTTTAGAAATTAAATTAAATTAATATGAAAAGGATATATCTTAATTGCTTCTCATGGAAGCAAACTCTGAAACAGAGTTGAGTGTACAGATTTATTAAGGAGCTAGATAGGGAGATATATGGGATAGTCAAGAAATTAATGAAATGAGGGGAAAGAAGGGTAAGCAAAAACTATTTATTATTTTTCCTTTTCAATATATTCACCCTTAGCTCTACTATACTTTTCAAATCTTTCAATAAGTGTATTTACACCCTCAAAAAATGTTTTGTTTTTGTACTCAAAATATACTAAAATTGCAACTTTAACCTTTTCCTCCTCTGTACATTTCTTCCCTCAAAGCTGTTTTTTCCATATTTAGGTACAAATAATTATCAAATGGAGCCAGGTCTGGACAGTAGGAAGGGTGGTTTAACATTTAGAAGCCACAGTTGTGAAGAGCAGTCAACACAACATTGCTCTTGGGCAGGGGTGCATTGTCATGCAAAAGCAACATCCTTTTGGGCCATTTTCCTCTTCTTCACAGATTCTTTTAACTGTTTCAGCAGACTGGAATAGTACTCCCCAGTTATTGTGACACCCTTATCCTTATAATTAATCAACAGGATACCACCCATATGCCCCACCAAAGGAGCCATTAAGACTGCCCCCCCCCACCCCAAAGTAGCCATTAGGACTGTTATTTTCAGCCAATTTGGACACCTTGAGCTTCTTAGGAGGGGGTGTGCCCTTTTCATGCCACTGTATGGACTCCTGCTTTGACTCAGGCCCATTAGGATAAACTCAAGTTTCATCTCCAGTGACAATCTGGTTTAAATCTTTATCTTTGTAGTCTCTGCAGAGGTCCAAAAATTGTCATGAACACTCGACATGCTATTGTTTTTGAAGCAGAGTGAGCATTCTTTGTACCCATTTTGCAATGAGCTTTGACATCCTTGGATGCTGATGGAGAATATTCAAAATGGTTGTAAGTGATATTCCAACCATTTCTGCAAGCTGCTTTTTATTCAATCTGGCATCTTCCACTACAAGTTTTCAACTTTTTTGTCTGTGTCTGAGGAAGTGGCCTCAACAGGATGTCCCAGATGGAGGTCATCTTCAATCGACTCCCGCCTTGCTTGACAAGGCTGGGCCACTTAAAACTTTGGATTTCCCAGGGCAACAGTCCCCATAAACCGCTAACATCTCTTTCAAAATGGTTTGAGGTATCTTCCCTCGTTTTGTAAGGAATTTAATGACGGCACAAAATTCAATTTTATTTATACTTAGAGTTTTCTTCACATTTGATGTGCTTCTTCGGCAATATCTGAAATAACACAGATGCAAGTAGGCTGAAGTTTGGCACATACACTAATAATATGTCGCACAATCAAACTGTGTACACTAGTACTCCCACCAATCTGATAACCTCACCCTCCCATCCCACCCCCACCCCCAGTGCACAAATTCAATGACCTTCCCTTGTATCTGTAAAGAATTAGGGAAGGCAGGTCTGGTCACAGGGAGAAATTGACTAGCAATACAGTTGCAACTGAAGCCTCAAACGATCCTATGAGGAACTCTGTAACTAAGATAGCTTTGTACTTGTCCCACGTTGGGGAAAGAGGTACTTTCCTTTGAATCTTTTGAAGGAGGTAGTTCACTGTAGGCTCAGATCAATTTCTGGTGAGAGATGTGGCTGTGACCTATCAGCATCAGATACTCTTAGCAACTAAGAGAAAAGTTAGTTATTCCTAAAATGGGGATCTGGATGGACACTCTTGTATCTTCTGTCTCCCTTCCCCAGGTGCAGTCCCTGCTAAACATCCTGCACTTTACACTTCATGTCAGAGTCTGATTCCTGGAGAAGGCAGCCTATCTCATAACTTGGTCTGACACACATATGACACTTTAAAGCATAAGTGATTGGGAACAAGTATCATCTGCTCAATCCATGTGCTTTTCACAGCCCAACCAGAGCACCTTCTGAAGAAATCAGCAGTGTCCTTTCACCTTGCAGTCCCACATTCAGGGTGTTTAGATGTTATCAAGCAGAAAGTGCAATCTTATGAGTTCTTCTTTATACAATTCTGTTTCCATGTCAGTCATACTGTTACCTGGTGAGATGAATGTCTTCTTGACGGACAGAACTCAGTCAAGAGACAGAGTTTGTGCAAGTAAGAAGTTTATTAGCAAAGTAGAGACACTCCAAAGATTACAGAGTGGGCTGTCCCAAGAGAGGGAAAACAGCAGCTCCTAACACTGTGTGAAGGTTTTTGGTTTGTTTCCTGTGGGTAGAATTTTCTCCCCTGTCTCTCTCTGTAGTATCTCTCTTTCTGCTGGCGCGTCCCATCCTCCCTTCTAGTTCCTAAGGCGTCTGAGCTCATTAAAAGGGTCCTGGGAAGCAGTTCTGATAAGTGTGATATTTTTCCTCCCTCTCAGGCATTTTATTTTTTTAATAACATATCTTTTTTGGTTTAGGGGCCTGTGTGAGCCTGCTATCTGGCTGAGCAAGCAAGGTGTTTATGCCTCAGGTAGGAGCAGCTGTGAGGGGCTTCCTAACCAGGCTAGTTTCCTCCTTCTGCTCATTTCTATCTTTCTACCTACCCTATCAGTAAGCCCAAATTAAAACAAATAAAATCTTTACCCTACATAGCAACTTCTTCCCAGAATCCCATCATCTGTCAGTGAAATAAAGGCATAAACATAAACAAGTTTCAGCATAAATTACTCTTTTCATATCAGGCAATGAACCTAACTTAAAAAGTCTTAGAAGCCAGGATGGCTCAGCAGGTTAAGTAGCTTGCTTTGTGAGCCATCCCAGCTTTCCCAAATAAGTGTTTCTTAAGGAGGCAAAATCCCCAGCTGTTACAGATGCATAGCAACAGCCTATTCATTTACTAGCATGGTTTAGCTCAACACAGTTTGATGTCTTAACATATTCCAATAATAACAATGACATCTTGGCTTTAAAGTGATTCATCATATTTCTTTTCCAAAAGAATAAAGAAATGTGCTCTTTGTTCTCCTTTGGATTGGATATCTACAGTTGTAGCTAGCTATAGTTGTATCATTTACATTTCTCAGCTTTCACCCATCAATATACTCAGAAGAAAGGTATGCTGTAAATTGCAATAAAAGCATTTTTAAAAGATTTTTTTTTAGCATTTCAGCACCTAATAGGGAGATTGTTATCTATGTTAGAAAAGGCAAAGACAAAAATTCTATAAATTGTTCTTATAAATAGGTGACTAAATCACCTGAGAATTTTTTTTAACCATATTTTTTAACATCTAAAAGTTACAAGGTATTCTGGGTAAGCTTGATTATCAAAGAATACCACAAATAGTGTTGGATGTTGTATATCATCTGTGACAGAGTCAAACAGATCTGTGCAATTGTAAGAGTTCTTTGATGGAGGGGTAATTAATCCTGCATGTCCGACTGTGTAATTTCCTGTAAGTACTCGTGCAACATAAATATGCTTCCTCCTATTGCTGTCTGGTCTGGAGTAATTATCATTAGCAGAATAACTGGCATCAACAGCAAAATAGGTTCCTTTTCCATATGCCGTAGCTGTGAAAAGAAAGACAAAAGCCTTCCTAAGAATGTAAAATTATCACAGTATGTAGAACCATGCCCAAGGCTGACAACTTAAAAAAATTTTTTAAATGCAGTTTCTGGTCATGAAAGCCACTTTTCATCATTTCTAAAATTCACTCTATCTCACCTCAGAAGGTCGCCAGTCACCTTTTGGGTGAAATATCCTGACAATGGCAATATGGCTGCCATCTATGGTTCTGTAATGCTTAGGTATGAATAGTCAACACTAGAACTACCATTCACCTCATTATGATCAGTCAGATTACTCGCTTCCTTACCATTCTTCCCAGCATAACTGCGATTAAAGCCATGATGGTTGACGTGTGGCACTGAGTTTGCATCTGTCCCATGCAAGAGGATTCTCTCGTTATCTGTATGGCCATTCTTGGTGTCCATCTGCTTTTTCTTTATCTGATAGCTCTGCCAGAGAAATGCATTCTGTATCCTCTCAATCTACAATTGACAAAAAGCAAAGACATTTTGGAAATGACCTTAGAGCTCAGTATAGTGTTTGTTGTGAATTAAAATAAGTCAGATAGAGAAGGAGGAGAAGGAGAAGAAAATGCAAATAAACAGTAAATTCAGACAATAGGTAATGACAACTGAAAAGTTATGAGATGCACTAAATTAAATTATAGTTGGCTGGAGAGTGAAAGAAAGAGACAAAACAGTTATCCTGTTAATAGCTGAAGGCCAACTAACAAGACTGCCCACAGTCCTGAGTGTGTGTTGGAATTAACTTCCAGGTGGCCATTTCTGAGATTATCTAAATTTCTGATAGTCAGGCTCCACCAAACCCCCAGAGCCTCTGCTTCTTGTTTACAGATGAACTTTCTGAACTGTTGCCCACAACCAAACCTAAAGAGCAAACATTTCTTCTTTATGGACTCTGTACCTATCCCAGAAATAGCCCCTCTGCATCTTCTCCCATCCCCTTTATCTAAGCCAGTGTAATTTCTTTCAAAACAACTTATATCTTTCTCCCCACTGTTTGATGTATAAAAACACTCACCAACTTCAGGATGGTAGACATTCTGCCTTTCCTATTCAGCACTGCTGCTGGTGGTTTAGACTTCATGCCCCAGGACCTTGCTCTCAATAACCCCATAAACCCTTTTAAAAAGACTTTCAGCCATGAAAGTTAAAACTTTTGTTTTATAGTAGCTCTCTGTCTTTAGACAAAGGATAAGCTACAAGTATCTATACTTTGTAATAGTGCTTATTGTTATCTATTTTACATAACAGAACTTATCATTTCTATAGAAATGTTTAGTCATATATTTCCTGGAATTCCTGGAGATGCACTGACATCAAACTGCTACTCAGAAATTTGTAATCATGTAATAATTATTTCCTTAACTCATTCTGATCTCCAAATCCATCCCAATAATAGTTCTTTCTGCATTGCTCCAATTATGGTCACAAGTCACCTCATAACTGCCTAATGTAATGACTATTTCTTTCCAGAAATCTCAGTAGCATTTCAAACCATGATTATTTTCTATTGGTACTCATTCCTTCTAGAAAATGAATTTAACATACACCCAATAATCACCCATTAACCATCTAGTATGACTCACACACTGTGTTGGGTCTCTACTCTCAAGAAGCTTTTAGTCTAATGGGGGAGAAAAACAAGAAAACAAATCACTACCCATCAGCATGATAAGGGATGGGTTAGGAGAACATACATGTAGTATAAAAGCATAAGAAAGGGATCCAGACAATCTATGTCAAAGGAGGAGGAAATCTGAGTAAATGATGTCCTAGAAACAAAGGCAGAAGTGAAGTTGAAGAAGAATGGAGTGGATACCTGTAACAAATGTTAAGGAGAAGCCAAGTACTAAGAGCAGAGAAGAAAGTTATTTTGCTTAGAGTGATGGAGGCCTCAAGGAGAGTGATGAAGGTTTGGAATGGGGAAAGCATGAGAGAGTTGACTAGAGGAAGCAAGGAAAGATTCCAGGTACCTGGAGAGTCCAGCTGAGGTTGGGAGCCATGAATTAGCAATGATTGTATCTATGAGAAGTACAAAAGAGAATAGGTTATGGAACTAACCCACAGTTGGGGTTCTTCAAAATCGGTAAGATAGAAGGACATGAGCCAAGAATGTTGTAGATATTGGGTAAACATAATTGAAGCAAGAAGGTTCCAGTACTCTCAACAGCTTTGAATATCATGAAGCATCTCCTCCTTTAAATTCTGTCCTTTCTGCAGAGTTCCTCTTTTCTGCTTCTCTTTCTTTCTCAGGAGTTTTCATTTATCCAATTAAGTTCCTTTGATATGTATTGTGGGAATGCAGAGATGAGTAGGATGTGACTCTTACCTTAAGAAGTCCACTGTCAATGGCACAGTCAGGCATGTGAAATGTTACCAAAGCGTGATTTCCTAAGTGCTATAATGTAGTTAAATTATTAGAACAGGATGCCACACCCTGCTCTGATACCCATACTATGATAAGGCCTTCTCACAAACTCCTATACTTTACTGGCTAATATTTTTATGCAGCATTGTGGATATTGTGGGATCTCTGAATATCCATTCCACTTCATCCCCACTGTGCATTAACTCCTGGTTTGGGGTGAGCTGACCCCACTTACAGTTCCAGGATGGGCCCTAATTGGGTTAAACAAATCAGGGTAATTTCATGATGGCAGCACACAATGATGGGATCTAATAGCCAAGGTTCAAACCAATCAGCGTATGGCACACCCCCAACATAGATTGGCTGGAGTGGTCCACTCAGTACAAAGCCTAGGATCTTATCTAGTAGTTGTGGGATAAGACACGGGTCTCTTCTGCAGGATATGAATGCGGGAAGCCAACACCCCCTCATTGTCACCATCAGTCATCCTAGAATCACAAAGATAGTTCAACCTTCAGACTAAGCTGACGCCATGGACAGCAAATCCAGAGAAACTGGATTCATGACATCATTGAATCACT
Organism: Craseonycteris thonglongyai; assembly: GCA_004027555.1. Classification (NCBI taxonomy): domain Eukaryota; kingdom Metazoa; phylum Chordata; class Mammalia; order Chiroptera; family Craseonycteridae; genus Craseonycteris; species Craseonycteris thonglongyai. Next base: position 3,478 of record PVKE010052044.1, on the reverse strand, counting down.
GGATCAAACTGCTCCAAGCATCATCTTACTTGTGGAATTTCCAGTAATTTCCAACCCATTTTTTTCTTTTTAGTCAGTTTGAGTGGGTTTGTGAATAGTAAGTAAAAATGCCTAAACATATATGTGTGACTTTTGGGAATGTCTTGCATTACTGCTAGTGAACAAATCGTGACATTTGAAGTGTATGTAGCTTGAGAAAGTCTAATTAAAATCAATATAGTAAGGTCTAAAGGAAGGGTGTCATATAAAAAGATAACTTTCATGTTATTTATTCATTAAAAAAGTCATAATTTTTAAATGCAATATTACCTTCTCGATTTTGTGGAAAAGACAAGTCTTTGAGAACTTGTCCTTCACAGTGTTATATTCTGACTTTCCGGGTTGTAGCTGGATCACACATGTCAGCTGCTGATTCATGTCATTCCAGTGTTCAGGGATATTATCTGGAAAGTTGGCATTTGGTGAAAACATGACATCCATTTTCAGGGAACTCTATAAATCAAAGCACTTCCACTGCTCTTCTCTCTTTCATATCATCTTGGTCTTTGGTGAAGGGTGGGTAAGGAGGTGGTATAAAGCTACACATTTCACAGTTGCTTATTTTATTATCTTTAACTTGGTAAACACGGACAAAATGAACAGTTCTGACACTAACACTGCAAATGTTAATTAACGGTCTAGCTAAATATTTAGATAAACCTAGATTCACTATAGTTTAAAATTATAATTTCCCCAGAAAGTTCTATGGAATTAGTTCCATAAGAGACTGATATGTAGCAAAGCCCAGATAGCTCAGCCAGTTAAGTGCTCGCTTTGGAGCCCCGGGGACCGAGGATAGAATCCCTGCCCCGGCCCATGCCGACCCGTATGCTGAACTGAGATGTGCTTCCCATGAGGAAGCCCTCAGTTCAGTTTTCACCCCCCAGTTCGACCCCTGGTTCAAGGGGGCATGCCTCCCATGCAGGAGGCCCCCAGCCCAGTTCCCACCCTGTGCAGCCCCTACCCCCCTGTGTGGAATGAAACCATGTTGAAAACTGATGATGTACAACTATGGAGACTGTTCTGGACCCTCCCCCCTCTCTCTGTCTCTCTCTGTCTCTGTCTCTCTCTGTCTCTGTCAAAAACAATAAAATAAATATTAAAAAAAAGAAACTGATATGTAAACATAAAAGCTAATTTACTGATGTTTTTACTTTTTTCAGTTTTATTTAGTATGGTTCATTATTTTTCTTTTGAAACATGATAACCCTGATAAAGATATTTAAAGCACATTGTTCTGTATCCTGTCTTCTATGCTAAATAAATACTATATAAAGAAAATAATGAAAGTGCTAAAGACAAATACCATAAGATCTCACTTATATGTGGAATCTAAAGAACAAAGTAAATGAACAAACGAAACAGAAACAGACCCATAGCTACAGAGAATTCATAGTTACTAGATGCAAAGAGGTTGGGGAGACTGGGTGGGAAAAGTGAAGGGGTTAAGAAGTACAACTATTAGTTACTGGAAAGTCACAGGGATGTAAAATAAGTATGCGGAATATAGTCAATAGCACTGTAAAAACCCTGTATAGTGGACTTACCAGGCGAATCATTTCATAAATTATATAAATGTCTAATCACCATGCTGTACACCTGAAACTAATAAAAAATTATGTTGAACGTCAACTATAGTTAAAAAAAAAAAAGTCACAGGGATGAATACTGCAGCATGGGAAATATAGTCTATAATGTTCTAATAACTATGTAGAGTGTCAAGTGGCTAGTAGACTTGTTGGCGCTATCACTTTGTGAGTTATGTAAATGTCTGATCACTGTGTTGTTCTGTATGCCTAAAACTAAATTAAAAATAAATAAACTAAATAATGAAATGCTAACTGAATGCTTTCATATAAAGTGGTGATGCTCCAAGTTCTTCTTAGCTTTCCAGTGACTTTCAGAAACTTCTAACACATTGAAGCTACACATCAACTTGCTGCAATGGCTAGCAGAAGTATGGACAGATTATATTAGAGAAGAAAATGCCACAGAATGGCACAATACCACAGATAAAAACCAAAGGATTTCTCCTTACAAAGATGCAATTTACTCATTTTTTAAAAAAGATATGCCAGACCTGGACAAGGGATCCAGGGGACCCCCTTTCTGTTTAGTAAATCCCTTCAGGAAATAGAGTTCTGGTGACAAAAGGAAGCATCTAATCCCAATATGGAAGACCTTTTCAAATTCCATTTTCAAAGAGTTTTTCTGTAGAAGTTTCCCATGTAGGATGTGTAGTTTCTGCAATTTAAGTTCTTTTCTTTCCACCCCACCCATGTCTTTTGGCCTAATCATCTCTAGTCCTAGGCCTTAAAATACTCTTGGACTTGCTACTTTCTTTTTTCTGAATGCAGCAGGCAAGACTGGGAAGGAAGGGGAAGCTGGGATGGCTTAGCATGTTAAGCGTTCACTTTGCAGCCCTGGAGACCGAGAATCGAATCCCGGCCCTGACCCAGGCAGACCCATATGCTGAACTGGGGTGTGCCCCCCAGTTCAGTTCTTGGTGGGGCCTATGCGGGAGGCTCCAGGCCCAGTTCCTGCCCTGTGCAGCCCCGTGCCCGCCTGTGGAGTGAAACTATATGAAAAACTAATGCTGTCAACTATGGAGACTGCTCTGGGCCCTCCCCCTTCTCTCTGTCTCTCTGTCTGTCAAAAAAAAGAAAGAAAAAAAAAGACTGGGAAGAAAGTGAAGTGTTTCTTCAGGCCCTCTCTTCCTTTCATGCTACGAGGTTGCAGAGCAGAAGACTACCAGCACTTGGGGTCAGGAGACCTGATCAGCCTCAACCTGTGACCAGCCATCCGGCATTGAACAAATAATACCACTTCTGTATGAGCCTTCATTTTCTCATCTATAAACTGGAAATGGTAACATCTGCTCTCTTTACCACCTCATGGGATTATTACAAATTTAAAATATAATAAGGGGCAGTTGATCTGTTCTACATCCAGAAGTATTTTTACTTTAAAAGAAAGTAAAGTGTGAAGCCAAAGGTATTTTCTTGAAAGACTTTTAAATCACACCCTTAAACCACACCAAACTGTGCTACCTACTTTACCTGTGGATAAAAGCTGACCCTGGCTAGACAATTTAAGGATCAGAAAATTGAGTCCCAGGAAAACTGATTACTCAAGTGTCTAACGTTGCATCTAAGGTTACTAGTAAAAATCACAGTGCTTTCTGAGTTAGTGCTCAAAATGGGTAAAAACAGTGACTGCAAGAGGAAGCAGCATTTCTGGTGATTTTTTTTTTTTTTTTTTTTTTATCTTTTCACATTTATAGAGAGAAATTATCTTTTTGTCTTCAGTGCATAGTTATTTCTATTTTACTTTTTGACAGATAGAGAGAGAGATAGAGACAGAGACAGTTAGAGAACCAAACTGTGGGAACTCCCCAGTTCAGCACGTGGGTCCTGCCTGGGCCGGAGCCGGGATTCGA
>PVKE010052043.1:0-10456 GCA_004027555.1 Craseonycteris thonglongyai | reverse complement strand
CAATTAAGTTCACAAATCTTGTAAGAACTTTACCTTTACTGAGCCAACGTACTTCAGTATGCAGGATGAGATCGTGTTCCTTATCTTTAGCATCTTCTAACAGGGCCTTGAAAAGTCAGTGTTGCAATGGAGCTGCTCGAATAGAGTTGATTCTCTTCATGACTATTTTCATAACATGTTCAAAGGGCTGTATTTTACATCCCTTTACTGTATTATTCAGTACAGATTACCTACCTCGCTTTTAGTTCATTTAAAATAAAATATGTCAAAACACTGTGATCCTAGCTAACTGTCACGACCCGATCAGTCCAGCAACCGCAATCAAAATGGCAACTTTGCATCTCCTGGTTGGGTGGAGGAGAGTTTAAAGAGTGCAGCAGCTAAACAAGACGCGACATGTACGAAGGTGAAAGCTAGGGAAAAACTTATACATACGATATCGCAAACATACCAACGAATATAATAAACCTGTGTAGATACCAAACAATATTTTAAAATTCTAACAAATGTATAAAAATAAATTATAGTTTTACTTAGTGTTCACGAAAAACTTCTGATGCAGTCAAATAATGGCAGGCACACACAAATCGGGCTGCGGGCGCTATGGCTCCCGCGGGCATGGGGTTGGAAATCCCTGCCTTAGAAGATAGATGTAAGAAACCTTTAAATGTTTAAGAAAACACTGACTTAAAATCTGTTTGTTAAAAATGACAGAAATATTCTAAACTTTCTTTTAAAAGGGAGGGTGGAGTCCTTGCAGTTGTTAATATTTTCTTTTCTATCTGAATAAATGTAATGGTTTAAATGCCTAAGTCTATACACAAACCTAAGAAAAATATCAGTAGTATTCTGAGGTAGTCAATGATGGTTTATAGAATGATAGTTGAGACTTTGGGGAAAATGGTAAAATACAATATTGTAGGATGGTCTCATCCTGCTTCTGGAAGTCCTGCTTATAGTAGCATTACTTTAATATTGCATATGACAAATTAAATAGATTTGTGCCAGCCCCAGTTGGACAGATTTGTCAGAAACTCTGGCAGAGGGGCATATGTAAAGTAAAACTTGACAAAAGCGAGGATGGTGTATGTAATGTAGAGTTGGACATCTGGATAGTATGTAATTGTTACCAACCAATGTCACCTCAATACAATTAAAACTTAAAAAGAAAAGAAAGATCCATGGATATTGTTGGGAGACAATTTTCTGCATGACTTTTTGCACCTTTTGTTATAGGATGTCTTGTCAAAGATATTTCTATAACAGAGTAATAAAAGATATTTCTAGATAGTAATAAAAGATAAAAAGATTGAGCGTCCTCAATCTTTATGCCCTCCAAGGCAAAGATTGAGATTTACTAGCAACATTCTTCTAAGATTGCAATTTTCATAAGCTCAGATTTTCTTATTTGGAGAGCAAACCTAGTGACTATGCAGGATTTATCTGAGTCTGCCTGTGTCTCCATGTGACTTTGGGGACAATGTATGTAAATGCTCATGTTGCATGATGTTATATAAAATATATATATATTTTTTGTCTCTGTCCCCAAGACCCTTGTCTTTTTCAAGCATATACAAAAATGTGGCAGGCAATATTTTTAGCTTACGGGTAAGGTAAAATCTCAGAACTCTTACTCTTTCTGAAAATGAGAAGAAAGCTGGAGGACTCACACTAAAGAATTTAAGACTTACTTTAAAGATATAGTAATAAGGACAATGTGATATTAGTGAAAGTCTAGATGAACAAACTGATGGAACAGACCATACTGTCCAAAAAAAGGAACTACGTACATATATGCAGGCAACCTATTTTTAATTTAACTTTTAGTTTTGAAACAATTGTAGAGTCCAATGAAAAGGGATCCTGTATATTTTTAAGTCAGTTGTCCCAATTGCTAACATATTATAAAATAATAGTATATATCAGAACCAAATTATTGACATTAATGCAGTAAAGATATATTAATAGAGTATCACTATAATCATAAGCACCCTTCAAATTACTTTTTTAAAACCATAGCCACTTCCCTCACATTTCCACCCACTCTTCTTTATTTTTTCAGTTTTCTTTTTTATTTATTTATTTTTTTAATTGTAAAATATATTGGGATGACATTGGTTGGTAAAAATTACCTAGGTTCCAGGTGTACAATTCTACATTACGTTGTTTATATATTGCATTATGTGCTCATCACCCAGAGTCAGTCTCTTTATATCACCATATATTTGATGCCCCCACCCTACTCCCCCCACCAACTCTCCCACTTAGCTCCCCCTTTACTAAACTATTGAGTGAGTGCATGAATTTTTGTTACTTTGTTACTTTCAGTTTTATATTCCACCTAAAAGTGAAGTCATATATTTCTTGATTTTTTCAGCCTAATATATTTCACTTAACAAGATGCTTCCAAGGTCCATTCATGTTGTCATCGATGACTGTATTTCATCTTTTCGTATTGCTGAGGAAAGAAATTGCAGTACATTTACACCATGGAATACTAATCCATTTATTCTTTAACCCCTTACAGTTACTATCAATTTTTGTATTTTCAGAACTTTATCATTTCAAAATGTAATATACAGTGGGTGGAATCATATAGTATGTAATTACTTGGGATTGGTTGCTTTTAATTCAGCATAATTCTATGGATATGTACCCAGGTTGTTATGTTATCAATACTTCCTTTTATTATTGACTAGTATTCCATGAAAAATTGTACAGTTGTTTGTTTAGACAATCACTTGTTGAAAATATTTCCATTGTTTTGTTATTATGAACCCTATAAAAATTTATATAAATTTATTGCATGAAAATAAGGTGGGTTTTTTTGGGTTTTTTTCCTGGGAGAAAAGTTTAAGAGTGCAATTCCTGGGTCATATGATAGTTGCAGGTTTAGTTTGTAATAAACTGCCAAAATTATTTCAGAGTACCTTTATCACTGTATGTTATGTTAAGCAATGTTTTAGTACTGCAGTTTCCCTGAATCCTTTCCATTGTTTTTGTTGTCATTGTTATTATTATTATATTTACTTTAGCCATTCTAATAGGTAAGTAATGTTAAGCATCATTTCAGATGCTATTTGTATGTTTGTATAATCTCTGGAAAAATATCTGTTCCTGCCCATGTTCTCAGCAATTATTTTACTTTTCAAAACTTGAATTTGAGAGTCCATTGCATATTCTGTATATAATTTTTGTTGGATATAAAGCTTAAAAATGTTTTCTCTTTGTCTGCAGCTTATCTCTTAATTCTCTTAACAGTTTCTTTTACATGACAAAGGCAAAAAAAAATGTTTAACTACACCTTATTCCAAAGATTTTCCCATGACTTTAATTATTCATTTATTGCAAAAGTTAAGAAATTTTTTCACAGAGCAGAGTTAGCAAAATATTTCCTTTACTGGATCATGAGTTTGGTTTGTCAAGTCTTAACATTTTTGCTTAGATTTATATATGAAAAACATTCTTTTAGGATTTTACCCTAAATATTTTCTAATTTTACATTTTGCATTTAGGTTTCTGATTCATTTTCAACTTTTTTTTTTATTAGGTGTGAGTTTAGTTCAAATTTTATTTGTTTGTCTATAACTGTCAAACTATTTAAGCATAATTTGTGGAATAGAATATTCTTTCCTCATTAAAATATTTAGGACTTTTGTCAAAAATTTTTTGGTGAAATTTATGTAGGTTTATTTCTGAGTTCTCTATTTGTTCCAGTTATTTATGTCTATCTTTCCACAAATACCACAAATCTTGATTACTATGATTCTATAAAAAGTTTTAAAATTAGGTAGAATTATTTCTTTCACTTGTCTCTTTATCATATTTGTTTTAGCTTTTCTAGTTCCTTTGCCTTCCCATATATATTTTAGTATAATCTCTGGTATATAACAAAAAACCTTGCAATACTTTTTATATGAATTCCATTAATCTAGTAATTAATTTAGAGAATATTGGCATATTTACATTATTTAGTCTTCAAGTCCATATACAGTGATACCTTGGAATCGGAACACCCCAAAACTCAAACAACTTGGAATCCAAACAAAAAAATCAAGCAAATTTTGCCTAAGAATCTGAATGTAAGTTTGGAATCTGAACATTAACACATTAGGACATATCAACTATAGAGCCCATAGCTCTATCAGAACACCCACTCTTTGTGTGAGGTATACTTCGAGAGCAATGCAGGGTAATAGTTCTAACACAGATTGCATAGGCAGCAACCCCTACCCCATCATAACGCATGACCAAGCCATTGTTATAGCTACCTCTCTTATACTCTTCAGTTTATGCGTACATTTCCGGCCACCCCTACATTTTGTTACTTAAGGCATTGTCCAAAGCTGTTTTTTGAGTGATTTTCATTGTAATTGTGTGCCAATTTTGTGTTATTTTTTTGTATAACAAAAAGTAGTGATTTGCCACGGGACCTAAAAAATGCAATGAGAACAATAAGAGTAAGAAGACAGCTGTTAGAGCTACAATTGAGGTTAAGAAAGATCTTATTGCTAAGCATGAAAGTGGTACATGTGTGGCTGATCTCATTGTTATGGTCAGAATACCAAAATCGACTTTTCTACAATTTTGAAAAATAAAAAAGTTATCAAAGCTGCTGATGTGGCAAAAGGAGTTACAACACTAAGGTCTAACAGGGGTCTCCAAACTATAGCCGCGAGGCCCTCTCATCCGGCCCATGGAGACCTTTTTTATCTGAATAAAATAATATTAAATAAATAATAAAAACAACATCTATGTTTTGATTCTTTTTTATTTGGACCTCGAGTGTGTAGTCGGCCCCCAAACTGCTGTTTGATAGTTAATGCAGCCCCTGGGCTGAAAAGTTTGGAGACCCCTGGGGAAGAATGAAAATTATGGAAGAAATGGAAAAACTCAGCTCTTTGTTCAGATTAATGTAAAACAGCTTGCTGGTCACATGATAACTGAAACAACCATTTGTGAAAAAGCCAAGGGTCTATACAATGATCTAGAGAATGACATGCCTGGTACTAGTGATCAAAAGGTGGACTCTTGGGGAAGCCGGGATGGCTCAGTGGGTTAAGTGCTCACTTTGTAGCGCCAGGGACCCAGGATCGAATCCAGGCCTTGGTCCGTGTGGAACCACATGCTGAGCTGGGAGCTCCCCCAGTTCAGCTCTCTCTCTGTCTCTGTCTCTGTATCTCTCTCTCTCTGTCAAAAATTAATAAAATAAATAAACTTTAAAAAAAAAAAGATGGACTCTAAAGCCACTAGGGGGTGGTTTTAAAACTTTCAAAAAAAAAAAGACTGGGATTCATAGTTTTGTCATGTACAGTGAGGCTGCAAGTTCCAACTCCTAAGCAGCAGAAAAGTTTGCGAAAGATTTCAAAGAATTTGTGATAAGGGAGGTGTATGTTCCAAACCAAGTTTTTAATTGTGATAAAAGTGGACTCTTTTGGAAAAAGATGCTCAGGTGGACATACATCACAAAAGAAGAAAGAACTGCACCAGGTCACAAGCCAATGAAAGACCATCTGACTCTCTTGCTGTTTGGAAATGCTAGTGGGGACTGCAAAATCAAGCCTCTCCTAGTGTACCATTCAGAAAATCCAACAGTTTTTAAGAACAACATTATTCAGAGCAAACTAAATGTTATGTAGAGATCAAATATCAAAGCATGGGTTACCAGGCAATTCTTCACTGAATAGATATATGAAGAGTTTGTTCCAGCAGTAAAGGAGTATCTGCAGAAGTTAAATCTTCCAGTGAAGGCTCTTCTTGTTCTGGACAATGTCCCTGTGCATTCTCCAGGCTTAGAAGAAGATTTGGTGGAGGGTATAGCTTCATCAAGATAAAATAGTTGCCCCCCAACACCACCCCTCTTTTCCAGCCCATGGACCAGCAGGTGATCTCAAACTTCAAAAAATTATACACCAAGACTATGTTGAAAAGATGTTTCGAAATTACAAGTGAAACACAACTGATCTTCAGAAAGTTCTGGAATGATCACTACAATATCCTCCATTGCCTAGGAATAATGAGAAAGCATGAAGGGAAATGTCTTTGAAGACAATGAACTCTGCCTGGAAAAATCTCCGGCTTGAATGTGTTGCTGCAAGTGGCGAAGAAGGTTTTGAAGAACCATCTATTGTTCCTGACATTGTATCTCTGTGCTGGTCTACGGGTTTGAAAATCAGCACAGTGGATATGAATGAGTTAGTGGACAATCGCAGGACTGAGCTGACAATGCAAGAGCTTCAGCACTTCAAACAGCAGCAGCAGAAATAAATCTCAGAAGAAATTTCTTCTGGGGAGGAAGAGAGAGACCTTAGAACCACTCCTTCTGGTGAAATCAATGACCTTCTTAGCATGTGGTCAAAAACCCATGCCGCTGCTGAGAAGTGGCACTCCAACAGAGCTCTAGTTGACAGGTGTGTTAAGTTGTTTGATGATAACATCATTGAACGTTTCAGAAAAGTACAAAAGGGTCTCCAACATCAGACCGCTTTGGAACATTGTTTCTCAAAAGCAAACACAACTGGTGACCCCAAGCTCTTTACAAGTGATACCATAGCAAAGGGCATTAAAACACAAAGAATGCAGACACTTGAAGTTATTGTGGAAGATGATTCTTCTTCCTCTTTCATCTCTTAAAGCATCCACATGTGTCATCATCATAATATTTTTCTAATTTTTTATTTAAATATTATTACTACTTGTTAATATTTTACCTTAAAATAATTTACTTTAAATCTAGTGTATTTATAGTTAAAATCATTTTGAAAATTCAAGTTTGTGGCACCCAGGAACAGATAAATCCTGTTTCTATTATCTATAATGAGAAAATTTGTCTTCGAACTCAAGTTTTGGAACTCAGACAGTGTTCTGAGACAGATTAAGTTTGAATTACAAACCATCACTGTATATGATATGGCTCTTCATTAATTATAATCTGCTTTAATTTTTTTCATATAATAGTTTTCATGATACAAATCTCCTACGTATATTGTTAGTTATATTTTAATTGGCTTTTAAGTAATTACAAATGTAGATGTAAATACAAATCATAATACTAGATTTTTAATTTTGTTATCCAGTTATTAATTGCCAGCCTGTAAAAATTCAGTTAATTTTCAGTATTTTTACCTTGCCATCTTTCCAAGCTTATCTACTGTTTCTAGGTTTGGTTCTTCCTGTTGTGTGTGTGTGTGTGTGTGTGTGTGGTGTTCTTTTTTCCAGGCTCTTGAATTATTTACCTACACATAAGGACAGTTACTTTTTTGCCTTTCTGACCTCTGTGTATCTTTTATTTTCTTTCCTTGGCATAGTGCATTGTCCAAAACTACCAATGTTGTTGAGTAAGAGTGGACATTTTTGCTTTGTTTCTGCTCTTACGAAAAAAATATTCAGTAAATGGTGAAAAATATTGTGAGAACTATACTCTGACTATAAGTGTTCTTTACCCAGTTCTTTCTTTTTGAGAGATTTATTGTGAATGTGAGTCAAATTTTGCTAATTGATTTTTCTGCATCATTAATCTGATCATATGATTTTCCTTTTTCAATGTGTTATTTAAATAATTAACATTGGTTTATTTTCAAATATTAGAGTAATCATGCATCCCTAGGAAAAACCCCACTTCTTCATGGCATAAAATTATATTCGTATAACGTTGATTTATATTTGATAATATTTGATACAAATTTTTACATCTATATTTATAAGGAATACAACTTTGGAGTTTATTGTTGTTTTGCTTGCATATTTCACTGTGTTTATGCACTGTTCAGATACTTTATTTTATATTTAGTAAGTTGTAGAAGTTTGCAATTTATTAGCAATTCATAAATTTTATCCAAGATATCAAATTTTCACCAGATATAGAGTTCTGAATTGACAGTTCTTTTCTTTCTTTGTATAAAATGTACTGCATTGCTGTCTTCTGGTCTCATGATTTATGTAGACAAATCTGCTATCAATCATATAGTTTCACCCCTGTTGTGTACACCATCATTTTCTCTGCCTGTTGCCATGTTTTGTTTTCTTTTTAATTAGTTTTAGGTAGTTTACTTAGAATCTATATTGGCATAGATTAGTTTGTGTTTAGCTGTTTGTAGTTCTTTTAGCTTCTTAATCTGTGGTTTTATGTCTTGACAAAATTTTGAAATTCTTAGCCATTTTATCTTCAAGTACTTTTTCAACCTGAAACTTTTCTTCTCTACTTAAGACTCTGAAAACATAAATATGAGATCTTTCATTATATTCTCACAGGTCTCTGATGTTCTTTTTATTTTATTTTTTTAGTCTATACTATCTCTATTATTTATATTATGTAATTTTATTGTCCTATGTTTTAGTTTAGTAATTAAAAATTTTTTTTTTCTTATTTAGCTCATCCATTAAGCTTTTTATTGTGGATATTGTATATTTCAAATTTTTCATTTGATTCTCCTTTATTTTTTCTATTTTGTAATTTTTTGTTTCAAGGATGTTCATAATTGCTCACTGAAGCATTTTATCATGACTAATGTAAAATACTTGCTAGATAATTTTGACATCTCTGCCATCATGGTGTTGGCATCTATTGATTTTCTTTTGTTTTTCATTTAGTTTGAGATGTTCCCAATTTTTTTTTCTTACAGAAACCTGCACATTTTTATATTGTTTTGAAATAGTGGATATTTTAAAAAATTTTATTGTAACTACCTTTTTTCTTGTTTCACTCTGGCAGTGGAAAGGGGACTATATCATTACCTTCAGGTTAACTCAGTTAACACTGGAGAGGGGGTTTCTTCTTATTTCAGGGCTGGGGTGAATGTTAAAGCTCCTCACAAGGTTTCTACTGACACTGTGGATGGAGTGGCTTTGTTCACACTTGTTAGCAGTTGATTTAGAAAGTCCTAACAATCCACTAGGTCTTCTCTGATATCACTTCAGCAGAGAGGGTAAAGGGTGCTTGTTTAGTGTCAGTTGGAGGTAGATTTATAGGCTACCCACATAGTCTTTAATAACACTTCAGCATAGGTGTGGGGATCTTATTATCTGTAGCATTGATTAAAGTACCAGATCTGTACTTGGCCTTTTCTGACATTACCCCATCTGAGGTGTTGGAGAGCCCCATTATAGCTTCATTAGGGTGAAATGTCTAGGCTTTCCATTCAACTTTTTGTGGTCTATATGGATCCAGGTCTATTGGTCTATGGTGTTCAAAAGAGTAGAGTGGTAATCGTTTTAAAAAATTTTCTGTCGAACTGGCTGCCCCTTTCATAGTCCTTTGGCTAGAGAAAGCAGGCGTTTTTGGAGCTTTTTGTTGTTTTTTTTTTTAATCTCTGTAGCAATTTTCTTTTTTGACAAGTTTAAATATACTTCAGTGGAGAAAAGGTAGTGTTTAATTCCATATTTTTCCATAGCCATGTGTAAAAAAATCACATAACTAAACATAAAATGTAAAACTAAAAAGTAAAACATAAAATGTAAAGCCTAGGGACATAAAATTATAAAATTGGGCTAGGCAACAAGTACTTGGACAAAAATAAAAGCACAATCCATATAAGAAAATATAAAAATTGAGTTTTATGTAAACTTATTTTTTCTCTTTAATAACATTGTTAAGAGAATAAAAATAGTTGACAGAGCAGAAAAATATGTTTGAAGTCTCATATATCAAATTATAAAGAAATTTTAGAGCTAAACAATGAGAAAACAACAAATACAAGGAGCAAAAGATTTAAATATACAATTTATCAAAATACTTATGCATTTGGCAAACACATAAAACATGTTAGAATTATTAGTCATTAGGAACATGCAAATAAGAAGCATGTTGCCACACCTATTAAATTGGCTAAAATAAAGATATAAAATAAAACTGACAGTAACAAGTGCTCTCAGTACTTTGGATCTTTATACATTATTGATAGAGATTAAAGATGGTGGAAAAACAGTTTGACAGTTTCAAAATGTTACACTCTCACTCAAATGACTCAGCAATTCATTTCTAGGAGTTTACTCTAGAGCAGGGATTCCTAACCCCATGCCCGCGGGCGCCATGGAGCCCATGGCCCGATTTGTGTGCGCCCACCATTATTTGACTGCATCAGAAGTTTTTCATAAACACTAAGTAAAACTATAATTTATTTTTATACATTTGTTAGAATTTTAAAATATTGTTTGGTATCTACACAGGTTTATTATATTCGTTGGTATGTTTGCGATATCGTATGTATAAGTTTTTCCCTAGCTTTCGCCTTTGTACATGTCGCTTCTTGTTTAGCCGCTGCACTCTTTAAACTCTCCTCCACCCAACCAGGAGATGCAAAGTTGCCATTTTGATTGCGGTTGCTGGACTGATCGGGTCGTGACGGTTAGCTAGGATCACTGTGTTTTGACATATTTGATTTTAAATGAACTAAAAGCGAGGTAGGTAATCTATTATTATGGTGGCAATTTGATATGATATTGTAGTTCTATAACTATT
>PVKE010052042.1:0-10462 GCA_004027555.1 Craseonycteris thonglongyai | reverse complement strand
CAGCTTCAGTGAATGTTTTTTGGAGACTCTTTCAATGCACTTGACCATTTCATGATCAGTGATTTACATGAACAACATATGGCATAAAAATGCACCTACCCATAATTTACTAAGTGTTCAGCAGGTTTTGACTAAAAATGTCATGCCCCATCCATGCCCCATTCATCCTATTCACCTGATCTCACCTCTAGAAACTTTTGTTTGTTTCCCCAGATGAAAAAAGTCCTCAAACTGAAATGTTTGGGCAATGGGGAAGAGGTGAAACAAAAATAGCAGAAGCACTACAAAGTATCAAAATAGATAAGTTTGAAAACTGTTTTGAGCAGTGGAAAAATCATCTTGAAAGGTGTATTGCATCAGAGAGTACTTTGAAAGTGACAAAGTTTAAAAATGCAGGACTAAATATGCAATTTTTACAAATAAATTTACTTTTTGGGGAGTCTCCTCTCATATTATATATCATAAGTAGGGTAAGAAGACACAGATTAGGGGAAGATAGGCAGCCTGATGATAGGGTTAAAAGAGCAGTGTTGGACAGGGAGCAAGCTGTGCCCAGTATTAGAATTCTGGCTGAGTCAGAAGGATGTCCAAGGTGTATGCAGTAAGTAACTTTGGTGCAGGCAATGGCCTGGGGTGGTATGTTGGGCTTGAACTGAGTAAGAGCCTCTGTGTAGGGGAGGGGGAGCAACTATGATAAGAACAAAGGCAACCACTGAATCACATTTAAAGCGTCTGCTAATGTCATATTTGCTAGCATTTCAATGGTCTAAGCAAGTCTCTTGGCCAAATTTAAAATCAAAAAGGTGAAAATACAGAAGTGAACTCTTATCTGTGGTTTTGCTTTCTGTGGTTTCAGTTATCTACAATCAACTGCTATCAAAAAATATTTAATGAAATTTACAGAGATACGTACATCATAAGTTTTAAAACTGTTCTGAGTAGCATGATAAAATCATGTGCCATCCTTCCTGGTACGTGAGTCATCCCTTTGTCCAGTGTATCCAAGCTGTATATGCTCATCTCTCTGGCTGTTAGTCACTTAGTAGCCATTGTGGTTATCAGATAGGGTGTCCCAGGGGTATCGCATTGCTTCTGTTCAAGCAATTCTTACTTTACTTAATAATGGTTCCATGGAGTAAGAATAGTGATGTTTGCAATTAAGATATGCCAAAAAGAAGACATAATGTGTTACTGTAAAATGAAAGGTTATTATGTATTAGAAAAAAAATACATAAGGTTCAGTACTACCCATGGTTTTAGGCATCTACTGAGGGTTTTGAGATATATCCCCTAAGGATAAGGGGACTACTGCATATACATTGTCCACTCTATTGGATACCATATAGTGAAAATTTTATATAATTCTATTACATCTTCAGGATAAAGAAATTTGAATCAAAAGGATTCTTCCTCACCTACTCAAGTCATTAAACTCATTTTTCACCATTGTTTATTTTAAGACTGTATAATTTACCTTAATAGAAATATGTATTGTATAAAATCTCTATTGTACATTAACTCTGTACATAGCAATATGCAGTTCACAATCCGGAGCTTGGGTTTATTTTATACCAGTGTAAGAGAAATAAAATGTTTCCTGTTATTTAATGTTTTCATTATTTTTCATGGGTTTTAGTAAGCATAATAAAAATCTCTTTACTGTGTCATCTTTTAATCTAAATTTTTATTTTTTAATTTAGTATTAAAAAAAGCAAAATCATTAGTCTATAGTTATGTTATCAGATGAAAATATTTTACTCTTTTAGGCCATGTTACAACAAACTGGTTCTTGATTAATTTATCTTTTAAAAAAATATATTTTTCTTTACTTAGCTTCTGAATTTATAGCAGTTTTTTCACTTCTATGGATTTCATCTACTTCTTTGATTAGATCATTTATGTTATTATCTTAAAGTGAGGATTAAGTCACAAAATCAATTATAGAGAAGGGGAAAAAAATAAGTTAATGGCTATTATCATGGAGATTAACAGTGCCTTTTAGTGTCTCTGTGATTTTTTTTTTTTTTTTAAATATGTTTTTATTTATTTATTTATTTTTGACAGAGAGAGAGAGAGAGAGAGAGAGAGAGAGAACTGAACTGGAGGAGCTCCCAGTTCAGCATATGGTTCCACACGGGCCGGGGCCGGGATTCGATCCTCAGTCCCCGGCGCTGCAAAGTGAGCGCTTAACCCACTGAGCCATCCCGGCTTCCCCTTGTGATTCTATCTGTAGTCTCAAACAAGGTCACACCAAAATCAGAGGTTAACTATTGAGTACCTGAACAACTAAATCACATAAGTTGACATGACTTATTTAATTGCACTAGTGTCACTGAAAGATAATGAACTTGTAATCAAGAAACCTGAGTTCTATGTTGAATATTGATAAGTAAGTAATTTAAGACTTTGGACAAACCCCTTAAACTTATTTTAAAATATTTTACTGGGGAAGCCGGGATGGCTCAGTGGGTTGAGCGCTCACTTTGCAGCCCCGGGGACCAGGGATTGAATCCTGGCCCCAGCCCATGTGAACCCATATGCTGAGCTGGGGAGTTCCCCCAGTTCAGTTCTCTCTCTGTCTCTGTACCTCTCTCTCTCTCTCTCTCTCTCTCTCTCTCTCTCTCTCTCTCTCTGTCAAAAAATAAATAATTTTTTTTATTTTTTAATATTTTACCAATTAAATTCGTTTTCTAAGGTCTTCATAAAATCCACTCAAAACTCTGTGATGGAAATATTTTTTCTTTTGCCAACTAAAAATAAAATGGTAATAAAGTAATAGCTATAGTTATGGTTTGTATTCATGCTTTTATATTTTGTGGGAGAAAAAAACTATAAAAAGCATGAAGTCTGTGAGTAATATCAAATGAAAGGAAATAGCTGGAGTTATCAGTAAGTTTGCAAGTCGTACAACTAAACAGTTGGTAGCAAGGGTAACATAATGTTTGAGGACTGATTTGGAATATTTTCTAATAATCACATGGCAGAATCAGAATCAATTACTTGAAAATCCCTACCAATGACTTTAGTCAATAAGGTAATTTTGGAACAAAAACTGACAATGGTATGTACTGAATATTTGTGTCCCCCAAACTCATATGTGGAAAACCTAATTCCCAATGTGATGACATTTGGAGAAGAGGTTTTCTGGGATGTTTTATGGAGCCCTCATGATGAGATTAGTTCCCTTATGAGAAGAGATGTGAGAGAGCTTGCTTTCTGTTTTTCTCGAGCATATGAGGATATACTTGGAACCAGGAAGAGAGTTCTCTTCAGGTATCAAATTAGCAAGCACCTACATCTTGAACTTTCCAGCTTCCAGTATTGTGAGAAATAAATTTCTGTTTTTTTAAGCTATCTCGTCTATAGTATCTTGTTATAGCAGTCCAAAATGACTAAGACAGATCATATATAGATCTCCAAATTAGATCTTTTTTTTTTTTTTTTTTTTTAAGCAGGGGCTGTGGTTTATTTTAAATCCTTTGTCAAATTCATAAAAATCACTTGAGACGATCAAAACTTACAAACCTGTATATACACTACAGAGAGACGGTTAAGTAGACAAATGGATTGCATAAGCCTTATTAGAGGCACGCAGCATAATAACATACCCATGAATTCTTATGTTCTTAACTATTTGCCATATTGAAGACATATAGGAATATCTAAATACTTAGTGTATATATTGAAACACAGGGCCCTAAGCCTTCAATATTCATCTACTAACACGCTTTGCAGAGAACAGTAATTCATGGAAATGGTTGCTATACATGGCTCAGGAAACTACTCTAAGTGCATTCATAAAATGGCAAAGCATGTCTGAAGGGTGGCTTTGGTAGTAGATTCTTAAGTACACACTTGAACCAAAATATGTTGTGCACATAACAGCATATTAACAGGGTTCCAAAGTAGGTGCTGGACCAGAGACATTTTCTTAAAAAAAAAAAAAAAAAGGGAAAAAAGAAAAAAGTGAAAATTAAGAGGATTTATTATTTTAGGAAAAACACACCATCTGGAATATGTCCAGAGTTAACACGCAGGTTAGGGAGGAACCAAAACTCATGATAACGCTGTAATAAAAGGCTTATACTATTTACCCAGAGAAGAGATTATGTCCTGCCTAGGAATATTAGTCAAGAGTTCTCCACTGAAAAAGAACCAATGGGACACATATGCACATATAAATAAGAACTCAGTTTACTTAAATTTTAGATAAACATTTCAAATGTATTACATATTTTAGGCTGCTAAAGCATTGTATAACTTTACAAAACTGTTTCCCAAAGAATACAGAAAGAGTTTCTCTGTCATTTTAGTTGGGGACATTTAATCTCAGATTAGAGAAAACAAAATTCCCAAGGTCAGAGGCAATAGTGAAATATAGGGACTTCTACTTAGATTATATGACTTTAGGACATTCCCTTTGCAACATCCTAAGCTCTTCTTCAGACTTTGAACTTTAAGAAGCAAAGTTTCATACTGCTTCTCCCTCACTTAGTAGTGGTAATTATGTGGAATGAAATCTAACATCTCCAACCTTAGTATCATCATCTCATAATAAGAATAATTCTAGGACCTACTCTAGATGATTATCTCAGTTCTTATTGATTTAAAGTATGTAAAATGCTTATACTATCAGTTTGTGATGAACCTTTAAATATTAAGTAGCATTCTCATCTTGGTTAATACCATTTAATAACAACATATAGCTTCTGTATAATGCTGTCATATGATGAAAAGCTGACACTCTAGGAAAAATAAACAGCCCAATTTTCTCATTTCCATTATTTAAATGCTCCCTCCCACAAACCCCCTACCCTACTAACCCACACACTGATTTAAAGCTGCCAAGGTGATAGCACTGAACGTAGAGTTGGGAACACATCCATGTAATCTGTGTGATCCAATTCCAGCACTGTCTGCATCATTTCTGTTAAGCAAAGAAATTTTGTTTGTTGGAAAATACTTTGTGATCATTTACTTTATGGGCATTTGGAAGTGAGCAGGAACCACAACAAAAGAGAATATGCAAAGGCTTTATAGGAGAAAAACAGGCACATCTGTTTTTGATGGAACAGTGAGGTGGGAAGAAATGGACAAACACGGGCATTAAGGAGAGTCAGGAGAAGAAGCAGTGAAGTGCCAGTGAATGGAAAACAAGGACTACAGCTGACAGTAAATGTTGGCAAAGGACCTTCACAAGAAAGGTGGCCTAATAATTAATCTGAGCTGGTCTTTGTAAATTATTGTGTGTAAAACATTTAAAATCTTAGTAATCCATTTCAGTGAACCTGATGATTTACAACTCTCAGAATCATTTGCTTTGTATCCTTGGATATATAGAATAAAGCTTTCTTGAAACTCCTGAACATATGCTGTAGATAATGGTGATTGTAAATTTTTATAGTGATAAAGTTTTGAGACCGTATTTTTACAACTGCAAAAATTTACAATTATATGGGCACCATGTATATGACCTCTGTAGCAGAATTGCCAAATGTAAACTGTTTTACTTTTGTGGCTGATTAATTTCTTGGTGGGATTGCACCACCAGAAAGAGCGAGAGCTCCAGGGCTCCCTTACAACCTTCCCACGGGGTCTATTATTACTCTTGGCTGAATGTATTTATACTCAATAAAATGTTTTGCCTGCATTTTAAACCATTTCACACAGAATTCCACTTAATCTGCATCTCTGCTTTATTACAGTTTGTCTTAAGAACTATATATCCAATTATTATTGTTGATATTCATAATATTCAAAGTATTAGTCATTCCTGCATAAAACAATGAATCTTAATACTCTTTTTTTTTTCTTCCTTCTTTATTCTCTTATATTTATTGGTTTCTGATGCCAATCAATTTAGTTTCTTTGGGTAAAACAAACTGCAATACTATTTCTTAAATTAATTATTGAATATACTTTTCAAAGAAAGTATTTATTCTTCCCAGAAGTGACAGATTGAGTTTGTTGAGCAGATTGACTATGTCACACAGGTAAGCAAATTTTGTGACCAATTATGTGTCACTAAACTGTGCTACCAGTGGTGACTGTATTTTCTAAAATAAATCTCTGGGGTGGCTCTCATAACTCAGAAACTTGGGCCAGTGGTCTGCCTTTAGAAAGCTTTCTTACTTCTGTGTATAAGAGATGTGTGTGCTCTGCATCATTTCCTCACAAAGCTGCACTAGCAGATGTGAGTAAAGGGCATATACTTTAATAGGATGGATAATTTTAATCACATCCTGCAAAATGTTGTTAGGTTCAGGTGACATATTTCAGCTAGCCAGCATTTCTGTATGGATGACACAGTGTGTAGATTCACATTTAGAAGTGACCTCTTTGACCTGAGTAGTGAAACCAGAAAGCCTTTCAATCATGGCTGCTGTTCCGTTCGTACATATACCAACACAAAATGACCAGTTCAGTTTTCCTGGTATGTAATCATTCAAAGACTTGGATCATTCTGCAGCTGTGGTGTTGGTTGTCAACAACAGTGCATATGCCATATTCTCATGCACACCCTTCTGAATAATCTATCACCCAAAAACAAGCATTGTTGCCTTGTTGGTAACATCAGTAATCTCGTCAGTGTGAATTGATTACCACAGTGACTCATTGATTGTCTCTAAAAATTGTGCCTCTGTATCGTCTGCTATTTCATCAATTCATGCAGTTATGTTGCCAAGTGAAAGAGGAACACAGGCCACCTTTTGAAATGCAGCCTTTCCAAAAGTTTATGACACATGTCCTTAGCAGAAGGCAAGATCAACTCTTCACCAAATAACAGGCTTCTTAGTTTTAGCAGTGTGCTTAGCCACTGAGAATAACGCCATCAGTGCAGACATGTTTGCTGAAGTGATGGTCTTCAATAATTATTTCTGTTCTTGGTGTTCATTTTTTTTTTTTCTTTTGAAAAACTCCAAAGGTTTCTGTTTTAATGCATGGTTCTTGGTGTTCATGTGTTGAAGCAGTTTTGAAGGTTTCATGGCATCATTGGACAAAGAGTAACCATGTATTATAAAAAGTGGGCTTGGAGAATGTAATTCACCTGTTGCAATAAACCTGTAATTTAAGTAGGACTCCTGGCATTTTCTTTTGAATGTTGCTTTCTATTTGTTGGCAGTCTTAGAGTCTTTTGCTCTCATCTTTGGGTCTTTATCCCTTTTCAAAGAAGCTCTCCAGTGACATTTGTTTTTTGCTCATTTTGGCTAGGGTTAGCTTGTGGGCTTACAAAACCGTGACTGAAACAAGTGATCAGATTGGGGAAAAGGTATAGATGGAAGTAGTAAATAAAATAATGGGCAGGCCATGCACAGACTAAGATATATGTTGGCTTGTGACTTAAAGCCTACCATCAGATGCAGCTATATGATTGAAGTATATCAACTCACCTGCGACTATAAGCCTGTCACCAGATGCAGCTTATTTGTCATTTGCCACTCACTACTAGGGTTTTGAAATGATTTATTATGGTCTGTGTGCAGTCAAGTTTTTCTGCTAATGTTAATCTCTATTTGCAGCTGTTCCCCAGCGCAAGCTTTACCACCTCAGCTCCACCTCAGATCATCAGGCATTAAATTCTCATAAGGAGCATGCAACCTAGATCCCTCACATGCATAGTTCACAATAGGGTTCATGCTCCTATGAGAATCTAATGCTGCTCCTGATCTGACAGGAGGTAGAGCTCAGGTGGTAATGGCAGCAATGAGGAGGGGCTGTAAATACAGATGAAGCCTTACTTGCTTGCCCCGCCACTCACCTCCTGCTGTGTGTCCCGATTCCTAACAGGTCACATACCAGTACCAGTGGATAAGGATCCCTTTTCTAATGTCAGTCTTAGCCATTTGACTTTCCATGGCCAATGTGATGGCAACTCACCTGACAATAGTATAATTGTGCTTGCCCCTTGAGCCTTAGACAATTGCTATAAGAACTTGGAGTTTCCCTCAGGTATCTCTTGACCCTTAAGCCTGGCCTCTAAAATAGAGACTCGTGGAGTCCCAGATACTGCAGCCTCGAGCGGAGTTGGCCTGATGAGAACAGTATAGATCTGGGAGAATAAATCACTGCTGTTATAAATCACCCAGATTAGGGATGATGGTTACTTAACTCATTTTGACAACAGTCTGCTGATATACTACTTTGCAATGTATTCTCCCCTATTATTTCTACTGGGTGGGTCTTGTCTCCCATAGCTAGCATGCTCACCACAAAAATATAACAATGCTTAATTCAGTGTCTCTCAAATTGTGGTCAGTAAATTATTCAAAGTTCTGTTCATTATTAAACTTTAAATGCTGATTTAGCTATTATTCTTTTTAATATTACCTTTTAAACATGCCGGTTATTGAATTCCATGTACACTTTCTGGTGTTAGGCCCAGAAATTTGCATTATAACAAGCTTACTAGTTGATTTTAGACAATCCTTATAACTGACTCTCTTTCTGTGAATAATTTCTGATACTCACATAACATTTTAGTCAATTTAGTTATTCATTTTTCTTGTGTCCAAAAACTTTAGTACTTAAAATTGATAATATATTTAGCATGTTGAATATATACTTTATTAGACAGTTTTTTAAGTTTTTCTAGGCAAGAATTGTGTTTTATTCATCACTTTTATATGTAGGAACTATCCCCATTGGGTTTTGAATAGATGCTTGCAGAAAGACAAATGGTGAAAAGGAAGTAAATGATATAAATAGAGAAATAGATTATTTGGAATTGGCCTTGGGGATAAGGGAAGAGGGGATAGCCTGACCTGAAAAGTCTTCTTTTTTTTAAAGATATATTTTATTGTTTTAACAGAGAGAAGGGGGAGGGCCTAGAGTAGTCTCCATAGTTGCATGTAATCAGTTTTCAGCATCATTTCACTCCACACATGTAGATGGGGGGCCACACAGTGTGAGAACTGGGCTGGGGGGCCTCCCACATGGGAAGCACACTCCAGCTCAGCATATGGTTCCACATGGGCCGGGACTGGGATTTGATCCTTGGACTCAAGGGCTTCAAGAAAAGCACTTAACCCACTAAGACATCCTGTCCCAGCATCCCTGAAAAGTGTTAAAGGTAGTAGTGTTGCAAACTTGTTAATTTTGTCTAAGTCCACAGCTACCTGATTAGCATTGACAACCAGGACTCTGACAAGTATACCACTAGTTTCCACTCAGAGAATCTGAACTGAACTACCCAAAAAATAACAGCTGGGAATTGATGCAAGGCCCTCAAATATAAAATATAACTTTACATTTACTATTTATCTAACAAATATTTGGGTTATACTGTGTCTCAGGTCTACATAGGAAATTTCAAATTATGACTGTCCCTGAAATTTGAATGTGTATTTAGGCAATGTATAAATGCATATATTTTTAAGAAATGGAACAAAACTTGCACCTCATTTTTTATTGACTTCCCAAAAGTGGTTAAATCTTTCTACACTCTTGCTCATGGAGTCCTACCTGCATTAATGATATTATATCTCTCAATATTTACACAACGTCTTACTGTGCTCTGCTATCATAAGGCAGCTAGGAAGCATTATTCAATGTGTAAAGACATTATTAAGTCACATCTGAGGTGGAAGGGAGTAGTGAAAGCAGAGGGCTTGGCCTAAGACTTTAGCATACAGCCTATTTCCTTTTTGATAAATAAGCTTAAACCTAAAGAGATTAAATATAACCTATTCCACTGTGGCCTGTAGCCTTGAAAGTGTACAAAAGATGCCAAAGGCTTCACAATCAGATAAAAACCTCTTCCTGTTATTCTCTATAGTGGAGCAATCAAGTGGCAATGCTATTTGTAAGAAAATCCCTGACCTACTTGGATGCTTACCTTTTTCATCCCACTGAGAGCATTATTCAGCCTAGAGAAATGGATACACTGAGGCCAGCAGGAAGTTATTTGGTTTTACAGCTTTATATCATGTAATGGACTTTGAAGACTTAAAAAAAAAAAAATCAGAAGCTTTATTAGAATAGTATAATTAATCCCAAAATTAAATACTAAAAAGAGATAAAGGAAATCAGAGGATTTACAACACAAAAAACAAACTCTGCCAAGTATGTGGGAGAATGAGGAAATCTTGGCTAAGACATGTGGTTAGGAATTTAATTGACTGGATTGACTACTCAGTGGGGATTAGAAGAAAAGAAGCTAAGCATTTAAAAGGAAGATTGTTTTAGTCAGTTCTGATTGATGTAACAAACTACCATAGAATGGGTGGCTTATCAGCAACCAAAATTATTTCTCACAGTTCTTGAGGTTGGAGTCTGGGATCGAGTACTCTGCCAGGGTGGTTGAGTTCTAGTGAGGACTCTCTTCTGGTTGCAGGCTGCCAACTTTTCCTTGCATCTTCCCCTGGCAGACAGCAGAGACAGGAAGCAAGCTCTCTTGTGGCTCTTACAGGACACTAATCCCAATCACGAGGATTCTGCTTTCATGACCTCTTCTGAACCTAAT
>PVKE010052041.1:0-10458 GCA_004027555.1 Craseonycteris thonglongyai | reverse complement strand
GGGCGGATGTGGCCCGTGGAGACCTTTTTATCTGAATAAAATAATATTAAATAAGTAATTAAAAACAACATCTATGTTTTGATTCTTTTTTACTTGGACCTCAAGTGTGTAGTCGGCCCCCAAACTGCTGTTTGATAGTTAATGCGGCCCGCGGGCTGAAAAGTTTGAAGACTCCTGTACTAGATGTATATAATAGCACAAACACTTAAAATAATCCTCACCATGTACCACGTTGTGTTATGTTTTAGAAATTTTAACTCCTTTAACCAACAAGCACATAAGGATGGTGTACTTTATATTCCTATTTTTAAAGATTAGGAAATTGGGGAAGCCGGGATGGCTCAGTGGGTTGAGCATTCACTTTGCAGCCCGGGGGACCAGGGGTTGAGTCCCGGCCCCAGTCCGTGCGGATCCATGTGCTGAACTGGGGAGTGTCCCCAGTTCAGTTCTCTCCCTGTCTCTGTATCTCTCTCTCTCCCTCTCTGTCAAAAACAAAAACAAACAAAAATAAATTAAAAAAATAAAAAAATAAAAAGGATTAGGAAATTGAGGCACAAAAAAGTTAAGGAATTTTGCCTAGTTGAGTCAGAACTAAAATTTGAACCCAGGTTTTCTGGCTCCAGACTTGGTGCTCTCAATTAATATACTTTCTTGCTATATGTGAAATAATTTTAGGGTTCTAGCAAATCCAGACACCAAGGGGAAAACTTGATGTAAATTTTCTGCATCCACCAAGCTGGGCATTGTGCTTATATTTTGTTGGAGAAGGCAACATTTCCATAAATGTGTGTATTGCCTACCTACTATCTTTCCCTTACATCTCTTCACACATTGAAAGGGTGTTTTCTGTTACTAAATGGAATTCAGACTGATAGGCACCTACAAACAGATAAACAAGATACCCTGCTGGGCTGTGACATTGTTTTAGACAAGAAACTGGTTCAGTAGGCCTGTCAGACTGTCTGTCAGACTGAAACTTCTACATCCATCTCCATGCGGTGAACACCATTCACAGGTGATTCCTATTGGAGATGTGGCCATGTTTTTAATTCAAATGGCAGTGATACACTTGCAATACAATCCTTGTGGAAATCAAGGAAAATGCTGAAGTTTAGTGACAACGGTGAATAATCTGAAGATGAGCACTTGATTTGACAGCAGCTAGGAGAGAAAATACTGAATGACTATTTTTCCATCTCATATATTGATCTTCAATTTCTGTTGTTTTTGCCTTGTTGGAAAGATGCTATTTTCATGCTTCCCTTTGTGTCTGAATTCTGTTGGGTGCTTCACCGGTGCACATCTCCTAGGATCTACTCCTCCTGCCACCCTGGTTGTGAGGCCCTCCCATGGGAGGTGTTTTCAGATGCAGAAACACAGTCTGTACAATTGATAGCGTGCCTGGTGTCTCTGTTCCTACCAATAACACATAGCCCTGTGCTTTTAAGACTTAGGTCCTTGAACCTGTGGAAGGGGTACATCAAGTCCTCTTTCATTTTAAGGATTCTGGCACTCTTTGCAAAGAAGAGGAAAAAAAAGTGATTTTATGTCTTTGCCAGCCATACTGAGTCAGTCACAGTATGCTAAGATTTCTACTCAATTCCCTAAATCTGGTCCCCTACTGTAGTCTCTATCTTAGTGAATGGCGTCATCGTCCAGTCATCCAAACATCTTGGCTATCGCTCTTTTTGAGCTGTATTCATGAAATCTTATGGTGTCTGTGTTATTACCTCTTAAATGTGACCTCTCTTCCCCATTTCCTTTGGCCTTTTTAATTCAAATATACCTTGTTTCTCATCTGAGTTAATGTAGTAGCCTAACATAGTAGGACAAGTAGCCTTGTCCTACTGTTGCCATTCTATTTATATTTCCACTTCAAATGTAATGATGTCAGTCTTCTACTTAAAATTTTACACATTCCATATCATATTCAGAATAAAGCTAAATTGTTACAGTATATTCCACAATAACCTTTACTATCTGTTCCTGCTTACCTGTCCTGTCCTATGTCATTTTGTGTTCTCATGTTAACAATTTGTCAACCATTCCAATACTTGCAGTCTTCTGCACTTGTTCTGTTTTGTGGTTTTATACATGCTTCTTTTGTCCCTAGAATGACATTACCCACCTTCTTCATTTGCCTCATTCCTGAATCTTCTTTTTTTTGGCAGATTCAACTCAGGTGTCATTATATCTGGGAAACCTGCTTTTATCTTCTGGTCTGATTTATTTGACCCAATGTTTTGTTCCCAAAGCACATTTGCAGACAAATATTAATATATCAGTCTCTATGGCAATATAACCATTTGTTTCTTTTGTGTTTTTTTTAAAGATTTAATTTATTGATTTTTGACAGAGAGAAACAGAGACAGAGAGAGACAGAGAGAAAGGGGAGGGCCCAGAGCAGTCTTCATAGTTGACATTAGTTTTCCATATAGTTTCACTCCACAGGTGGGCACAGGGCTGCGCAGGGCAGGAACTGGGCTGGGAGCCTCCCACATAGGTCCCGGCAAGAACTGAACTGGGGGCACACCCCAGTTCAGCATGTGGGTCTGCATGGGCCGGGGCCGGGATTCGATCCTCGGTCCTCAGGGCTTCAAAGTGAGCCCTTTACCTGCTGAGCCATCCCAGCTTTCCCTACCATTTGTTTTTAATGAGGCTTGTACTTCACTTGACATCTCCATCACAATCCTGTGAGCATTTTGAGAGGAAGATGTTATATCATCCATTTTTCAATTTTCTAGTGCTCAGCACAGTGTCTGGTATATAGCAGATCTATAAATTTTTATTGAATGGATGAGTAAAGAGAGCTCAGATCATGGTGTACTGTCCACATGGTTCACAGGTGGTACAAGGACTGCTATTCAGCTTTTCTTTGGGTTTCAGGGGTCTCCAAACTTTTCAGCCCGCGGGCCGCATTAACTATCAAACAGCAGTTTGGGAGCTGATTACACACTTGAGGTCCAAATAAAAAAGAATAAAAACATAGATGTTGTTTTAAATTATTTATTTAATATTATTTTATTCAGATAAAAAGGTCTCCACGGGCCGGATGAGAGGGCCTCGCAGGCCACATCCAGTCCATGGGCCATAGTTTGGAGACCCCTGGTTTACCTGACAGATTTGGAACTAAACCATTCCTTGGAATTGAAATTGATTGTGGACATTTGGTCCCTTGAAGTGGGTATATGACATAGCTTGACTGAGGTTGCATCTGCCTTAGAGGCCACAGATTTTATGTCTAGATGTTAAGAGAAAAGGCATTAAAAGAAGAGTCAGAAAATGTTTTGACATTCATCTGAGCAAAATTTCCTGCACATGGCAGCTGAGATTGTTACCAAGGGTACCTATGTTCACATCTTACTCATATTGTGACTAAGAAGCAGTAAATCTGAGGTGTGCCAGAAACAATGCCCAGAATTATTGTTAAAATGATGAAAATTCCCCATATCTGTTTTAGAAGGCTGGGTGATAATTGGAATAAACATAGAGCCCATTTTAGACTATATAAAACCTGAGTTGCCAAACATTCCTAGTCTCTTTTATTTGTTGGTTCGAGTTAGATCAATAACTTTGATATAGGTTCTGTATTAATTAGCATCCAAGGTAAGTGGCTAGAAGAAAAAGACCACAGATAAGTGGTCAATCTAGGATGAGTATGGTCTCTGCTCCCTGAGGTCATCATGGGCCTTAGTTCCTTTTGTCTTATTACACTTTTATTCTTTAGATCAGAAGTGGTAAACTTTATTACACATTAGAATTACCTGGAGGTATGCTGGGCTCCATCATTAAGTTTCTGATTCTGTTCTGGGTGGGTCCTGAGGATTTGCACTTCTAACAATTCTTTAGGAGATGCTGATGTTGTTTTGTCTCACAACCATATTTTTAAAAAAGAATTGTACTGTTCTATTTTAGTATTTTTTAAGTTGTTAAATTTATTGGGGTGACATTCATTGGTAAATATTACATTGGTTCCAAGTATACAATTCTATATTACATCATCTATGTGGTGCATTATGTGCTCACCACCCAGAGTCAGTTCTCTTTCCATTACCATATATCTGATGTCTCCTCTCTACTCCCCCACTTCTCTTCCCCCTTACCCTCAGGTAACCACTAAACTATTGACTGTGTCCATGGGTTTTTATTTCTTTGTTACTTTCAGTTCTATATTCCACCTATAAGTGAAGTCATATTGTTCTTGATTTTATCAGTCTGACATCTCACTTAATATGGTGATCTCAAGTTCCATCCATGTTGTCACAAATGGCTGTATTTCCTTCTTTTCTTGTCTTTGAGTAGTAGGATTCCATTGTGTAAATGTACCACACTTTTTTTTTATCTAGTTATCTATCAAAAGGCACGTTGGTTGTTTACATGACTTGGACACTGGGAACAGTGTTTTAAGTAATGTTTATGCCATACTCTTTTGTTTTTTTATTGTTATATTTATTCGGGTGACATTGGTTAGTAAAAATTACACAGGTTCCAGGTGTACAATTCTATAATACATCACCTATGTGTTGCATTATGTGTTCAGCACCCAGAGTCAGTTGTTTTTCCATCACCATATAGTTGGCCCCCCCATCCCCCCCAACCCCTTCCTTACCCGCAGGTAAATACTAAACTATTGACTATGTCCATGAGTTTTTGTTTCTTTTAGTTTTATGTTCCACATATGAATGAAGTCATAGTTCTTGGTTTATTTTTTGTCTGGCTTATGTTGCTTTACATAATCTCAAGATTCATAGATCTCAAAATTCATCTATGTTGTCATAAAATGGCAGTATTTCATCTTTTCTTATGGTTGAGTAATATTCCATTGTGTAAATGTACCACAAATTTTTCATCCAGTAATCTATTGAAGGACACTGGTTGTTTCCATGACTTGGCCACCATGAATAGTGCTGTGATGAACGTTGGGGTGCATATATCTTTGCAGACTAAGGTCTTCAGATTTTTGGGGTAGATACCCAGACAGGGGGATTGCTGGGTCATATGGTAACTCTATTCTTAATTTTTTGAGGAACCTCCATACTGTCTTCCATAGTGGTTGTACCAATTTGCATTTCTACCAGCAGTGTATAAGAGTTTCTTTTTCTCCACAGTCTCTCTAATACTTGTTACTCCTTGTCTTATTGATAATGGCCATTCTGATAGGTGTGAGGTGGTATCTCATTGTGGTTTTGATTTGCTTTTCTCTAATTGCTAGTGAAGTTGAACATTTTTTCATATATCTGTTGGCCATTCCTATGACTTCTTGAGAAAAGTGTCTGTTCAGGTCCTTTGCCCATTTTTTAATCGGATTGTTTATTTTTTGTTGTTGAGTTGTATAAATTCTTTATGTATTTTAGATATTAGCCCCTTATGAGATGTATTGTTTACAAATATTTTCTCCCATCTGGTTGGTTGTTTCTTTGCTTTGTTGATGGTTTCTTTTGCTGTTGCAACCACAGTATAAGATCCTCTGTCCTAGGGTTTGGCTCTTGTCCACTTGGTCAAAGCTATAGTGCCCATGTTCCTACCTTGAAGGAAATGGCAAGGAAAAAGTGTAAGCAGTAGAGCTCTCCCACTTGTTTAAAGGACAGATTCCAGAAATTAAACATATTTTTTTCTGCTCACATTCCATTGGCTTGAACTTCATAACACAAATGTCTGCAAGGGAAGCTGAATAGCTTTTAGTTGATAGAGCATGTTCCCAGAGAAAACATGGGAAAGGGGGAAGAGGAGAAATAGTGGTTTTTGCCCCATCCTCCCTATATATGGTCATTAATAGGTTCTCCTGTGCTCTGGGAATATGGAGACAGGACACTCTCTGCAGGTTCAGAGCAGTTCTCCTAATGATTCAAGAAATGCCCTGAGCTCAGGTTCCTGGGAAATCCCATTAACTTGGCTTATGTACCATGGAAGTAGTGGCCCAGAACATTGGTCTTCTCTATTCCCCTGCTGCCCTCTTCCTTTTTCTCTCTCTGCCTCAGACCTCTATATCAGGTGGCCCATTTTCTTCACAGCTGATACTACAGCATCTGTGTTCTTATCCTGATGATAGATGTTCGCTGCTTGAGTACGAATAAAATTCTTCCTGCCCTTCTCGTGGGTAGCTGAATCTTAAACCTGTTTCTCTGATCTGAACCATGACCTTCAAAAACATAAAATTGTTTTAACCTGCCAGGTTGCCTAGCACAGAGAATGAAAGAACTGCATTGTATCTAATAAAATGATTTTTGATACGTAATATAAGTTGTCCCTAATGTGGATTTCAATGACCTGTGGGTAAAACCTAATATATTTTTCCCTTCATTAAAATTCTCCACAGCAGAGTTTACATTTTGTCAACAAAAAGCCAGTGAACTTGAAGTTTTACTGTCTCTAGGTATTGTTAAAACAATGTTTATCCCTCTTTATTCTTACTCACTAAGTTTTCATGATACTAAATTGTATTTCCATTGACATTTATATAGTATTATTCTCTTTAGAAGAGGTTGTGTGAGAAGAATTAACTTAGTCTGTTTTACTGCTACAGCTTCATAAGCCATAAAACCTTAGTCCAATACCATCTCAGTCGAACTCTTTCTGTGGGTGAAACATATTTGAAGTTGAATAATCCTGTAGAAGAGGACAGTGTCTGAGCTCAGCCTCCGAAGTCCAGGTGCCTGCTTTCAAAGCCTGATGCTTACTGTGTACACTGAATGTTTTTATTTGAATTCTCTAAGTCTCAGTTTTTGCTCAGTAAAATGGGGATATAAATATTACATACCTCATAAGGTTGTTATGTTAAAGAAAAATTATTATGATACTTAAAATGGCAAGAAAGACTACTGCTTCAGGAGTCAGGACTATCACAAAAGGGGAGAGAGATTGGCTTCAAATTGAATAAAGCAAAAGCAGCTGGGAATTTATAATCAAAGAGTAGAGTGAGAGGTTTAGTGAATGGAAATTTACTATTAGGAGACATTAAGGGTAGGGGATTCTTGCTAAACTGCCAAGGATTCTTGCTAAAGGCAGGCCAAGGATTTAGACATCAAAGGTGGTGGATAATCAACTTGATCAGGTATCAAGGATGATCAGATAGCAAAGAAGGGGGATTCTTTTCTCTTTCTTTCTTTCTTTCTTTCTTTCTTTCTTTCTTTCGTTCTTTCGTTCTTTTGTTCTTTCTTTCTTCTTTCATATATAGTGGTGAAAGAGAAGTTTATTGAAAGTAAAAGGAGACAAAGATACTTCCAAGACATGGAAGTGGGCCTTCAGCAAGAGGAGGTAGCTCAAAATGGCCAGAAAGGGGATTCTTGCTATGCTGATTTAGTAAGATTCTTTGAGATAGGACTGGGGCCAATGTCAAGGCATAGTCCAGAAGAGGGCTCAGAGGAGGCTGCATAAAATGAATTCTAGTAGAGTCTTTGTCAGTTGTGAAGCTTGAATTAAATAGTTCATGTAAGACCATTGGGTCAGTCCCTAGCATACAGTAAAAGCTGATGAAATGTAAACTCATCATTATTATTATAATTAACAATGGTTACTTCTCCCTACCATCTTATCAGTGTATATAATTGGAGAAATTGTTTTTTTTTTTTCATATCAAAATATGAAGAGAGGTGAGAGAGAAGGGAGGGAGAGCTAAGTATATGGTGATGGAAAGAGTTGTTAACCTGGAACTTATGTAATTTTTACTAACCAGTGTAACCTTAATACATTTAACAACAACAACAACAAAAAATCTGGAGCAACATATGTGAACTGGCAAAAAGAGAGTGTTGCTCAACATTTAGTAGCCATTCCTCTTCTTTCTTGTTAAGCAAACCTTAGTGTTTTAACCCTTAATTAGCCAAATCTTTCCAGGTGGATAAATCTTTTATTTTTTAAAAATTAGTTTCAGGTGTATAAAACAAAATAATGATTTGAGATTTATAAACCTTACAAAATGATAACCCCAACAAGTCTACTACCGACCTGACACCTTACATAGCTATTACAATACCATTGACTATATTTCCTATACTGTACTTTATATCCTGTGACTATATATATATATAAATAAATTATAGTTGACATTCAATATTATTTTATTAGTTTCAGGTGTACAGTACATTGTTTAGACATTTATATAATTTATAATTCATAATTTATGAAGTGATCCCCCCATAAGTCTAGTGCCCATCTGACACCATACATAGTTTTTACAATGTTATTGACTATACGTATTCTTCATTTCCATTATTGTACTCTATTATTGAATGGTTCTTTTTTGTGGTCTCTATCATTTTTTATGCTTACCATCTCTTTGTTGAAATTATCAGTAAGTTTTTAAAGCATTCTTATAACCATTGTTTTAAACTGTGTCTCTGGTAGGATGGTTGCCTCCATTTTGTTTAGTTCTATTTCTGGAGGTTTCTTCTATTCTTAAATTTGGGACATGTTTCTTTGTTTCCTCATTCTGGCTGCCTCTCTGTGTTTGCTTCTATATATTAGTTAGATCTCCTATGTCTCTCAGTCTTTGCTTATTGGTCCTATGTAGTATGTGCCCTATGTGGTCCAAGGGCACCCTATGCCTGTTGCACAATCTCCCTGAGTTCCTGTGCATGTGTTCTAGGAGTGTCCCTTGTGTGTGTTCTGTATATTTTCCTATTATAGTTGAGCCTAGATTGCTTTTGGTGTGTCGTTGAGTGGGATTGACTCCCTTGATGACTGACTGTGAGTGTTGGCTATACCCATAGTGTATGAACTGCTGTGTGAGAATTTGTTCCTGTAGGCCAGGGGTGTCACACTCAATTAAAACACGGGCCATTTGGTACAACAGGCAAGATTCACGTGGGCCACATCACATTTACAAACATCGCTGGAACTGAGTCAGCGCGTTTATACACGCCCACAGGCCCCCAGGAAAGGCACTGGGCCACGTGTATACTTGTCTTCAGTAGTTAAAGGGTTAACGAGGGAATTGTGTGTACGGTATTGCCTTGATCTCCCCTAAGCACTATTTTCTTCATAACAATTTTTTCTATTTTCATTTTATTTCAGAGCATCATGGGCCACAAAAAATTACTTCGGGGCCGCATGCTGCCCAGTTTGACACCCCTGCTGTAGGCTTTTGTGCCTGTTGAGACCACCTGCTTGTGGACCACCTGTTGAGTGTGCTGCTTGTGGAGCTAACCAGGTAGTGTTCTGTTGTGGTTTGAAGCTGGCCTCTGGGTGTGTTGTTTGTGGTGTCTCTTGGGAGGGGCTTCCGTGCAGGCCTGTTACTGGCATAGGGCTACCTGGTTGGAACTACAAAGCTATATGTGGTTGGTTGCTCACTGTGCTTGACCTGGATGCATGTGAGGATTGCCTCATAGTGAAATGAGGTCAGAGGCCACCAGTATTGGGCATGGGGCAGCTTAGCAAAAGGCCCAGGGCCCCGTCTGCCTGTTGCCTCATACAGGCTACCTGTAAGGCTCAGCCATTGAAAAAGCCTTCTTAGGTATGTGGGTCAGCCTGGTTGACCAGGTGCT
The DNA here is from genome assembly GCA_004027555.1 of Craseonycteris thonglongyai. Taxonomy (NCBI): domain Eukaryota; kingdom Metazoa; phylum Chordata; class Mammalia; order Chiroptera; family Craseonycteridae; genus Craseonycteris; species Craseonycteris thonglongyai. Next base: position 976 of record PVKE010052041.1, on the reverse strand, counting down.
GAGACTGCCTCCAGCTAGGGGTAAGGTTCCAGGGAGTTAAGGGTTATGGATGGTGATTTTTACAAAGTTAATGCAGATTCCACTCTTGCACCAGTGTTGAGCTCATTACTACTTTGCAAATAGAACATGAGAACACCATGGCCAACTAGGGCTCACCTCAGGCCTGCAGGTTCCTGAGAGCTGCCTGGGAGAGGTTATGGAGCAGCTTGTGGCTTTTTGCTCACCACCAAAATTTTCCTTGGCTGCTGTGGCTCATCCACTGCTATGGATGGTTTCCGCAGTTGTGGGCAGGGCTGGCCATCCAGTAGCTGAGAGTGTCCCTGATAGTGCAGTTCTAGCTGTACAGGGCAGGAACCCAGGGCACCACCAAGGTGGTGCACATGTCCAAATTTTACCAGACCAGTGCATTCTCAGATTTGTTTCTTTGGGGGAGGGTTCAACATAGAAAATATGACACCCTCCTGTAGGCTACACATGAAGCAGGCTCCACGCTGGAACAATTGCTTGTCTCTCTAGACCTCACCCCAAAACCACACAACTCAGTTTCTGGCAACCTTTCAATTTGCCACCCCTCCGCTGGAGCCCAGGTGATTGTTTACAAGTCAATGAGTCTGTGTATGGCCTTTTAAGAGGGTGTCTGGGTTTCCAACATCCAACTGTCCTACCGGAATGGACAGAGTACTTACTGATTTTCACTACCAGATGTTACGGGAACTCAGTGTGGAGCTGGGACCCCTTCCTCATCAAGAAGGACCTCCTGCTGAGGTGTCCCTCCTGGTGTTCAACCACTATCTGTGGTTTGTGGTCAGCCCATTTTGCATTTACACCCCTCCTACCAGTCTCAGTGTGGCCTTTTAATTTTTTTTTAGTTTTAGGTGTTCTGTTCAGCTACTCTTCAGATGATTCTTGAGGTTGATTTATAATTTATCTGTAATTTTGGTGTAATCCTGGAAGGCAATAGGCATAGTATTTTTTT
>PVKE010052040.1:0-10456 GCA_004027555.1 Craseonycteris thonglongyai | reverse complement strand
AGATGGTCTCTAGGTCCATCCATGTTGCCAGAAATGACTGTATTTCATCATTTCTTATCGCTGAGTAGTATTCCATTGTGTAAATGTACCACATCTTCTGTATCCAGTCATCTATCGAAGGGCATTTTGGTGGTTTCCATGTTCTGGCCACTGTGAACAGTGCTGCGATGAACATGCGGGTACAAACATCTTTAAAGATCAAGGTTTTCAGGTTTTTTGGGTAGATGCCCAGTAGAGGGATGGCTGGGTCATATGGTAATTCCATTTGTAATTTTTTGAGGAATCTCCATACAGCCTTCCATAGTGGCTGTACCAGTTTACATTCCCAGCAGCAGTGTATGAGGGTTCCTTTTTCTCCACGGCCTCTCCAGCACTTGTTATCCCTTGTCTTGTTGATTATAGCCATTCTAACAGGTGTAAGATGGTATCTCATTGTGGTTTTTATTTGCATCTCCCTAATTGCTAGTGAAGTTGGGCATTTTTTCATATATCTGTTGGTCATATGTATGTCTTCATGAGAGAAGTGTCTGTTAAGGTAGAAGACAGACTTTTTGGTGGCATGATGTTTTGACCTGACTCATTATAGCAATTGCCACATGCTCATATCACTTCCTGATGGTCTGTTAAAATTTCAAGTATTAGGAAAAATTTGGTTATAAAAATTCTTGACTATCTATGATCTATCAGTGCTGTGCTTAGTACATCCAAAATGTACTAATTAACTAGAAGAGGGGAATCTTTTCACAATGTATACACAATCAAATCACTATGATGTACACCTTATCTTATAATTTTATTAGTTGTACTTCAATAAAGTTGAAATTTTAAAAATAAGTAAGTAAATACTGTAAATGTGACGAGCAAAATTCCCTTGAAAAAAGAAAGACAGTAAAGAACAGAAAAAAACACATCCAAAAAGATAAGGAAGAGTTAAAAAAAAATGTATACTATTGTGATGGCTAGACAAAAGTTTTCTAAAAAAAATAATTCTGTGAAATTGCTGGCTCTCTATTTGGGTTTTTCTGTAATGATTCCTCAGAGTTTACAGAGGTAACTAACAGAAGGGAAAAGCTTCTAGTAAGAAAAATAAAGAGATAAATTTAGCAACCAGAAGTAATTCTGATTTCTTTTCAATATACCATGTGACATTTCTGATTATATATTGATGGCAGATGAGCATCAGTATGAAAAATGTACTACTATCCAATGCAGACATGTTATTCATAACAATATGCCAGATGGAAATGTGAGTACTTTAACAAGAAAGTGAGTTATTTTGGTCTTTCCATTTTGTGTAAATCTTCAAAGAATAAATTAAAAGCAGAAGGTGTATTGTATGGATTCAGAATCTAAAAACCTCTATAAATCATTCAGCAGCATGAAGGACAGCATATACAACTGGCCAGACAGACACTCTTATCTCTTCTCTATTGTTGTTGTTCTACTTTGGGATGACGGTATTAAAGAAAAATGTACCCTGAAATGAATATTTCCCACTCTACATAGTCCAGACAGGGTTCATTTTAGCTTCTGTTCTCAATACCCTATATGGTACATTATGTTGAAAGCTTTTTCATTAAGAAAATATTTCATTCTTTCATGGTTTTTCAGTGTCTGTGTGAAAGTGGATTCAGTGCACAGAGCAATGATCTCTTAGATGGCCACTTGTAATGTATTTATTTTACCTTCACATCGCCTGAATAATTTATGTGATATATTTTGCTGCATATAAAGAAGAGGAACTCAAAAGGCAATTTTTTAAGAGCTGGGGAAGTTGTTTTCCCCCACAAACCTCAAGCTAGTACTCAGGAGGTCCTTATGAGCAATATAATAAAATAAAAGGTGAATATTCAATATATAAACAGAAATAGAAAAATTCACACTTATGTTATTGCCATATACCTCAATGAATGAAAGAATTACAAGCTGTGAAAATGAAATATCAAGATGACAAAAATTTTAAAAAGAAAATATCTCTATTGGCCCAGAATGTATACATTATTTCTACCCTAAATACCAGCATAGGAAACCACATGACATATTTTGAATTTGGAAATTAGGATATAATCTTAATGTAGCATATGTGACTGAGTACTAAGTGCTTATTTTGCCCTGGACTTTTCTGGCCCATCCCACAGGTAATTGCCAGAATAGACTTCCGAAAAAAAGCACAGTTGTAAACATGTTGCTCCTCAGTTTAAACATATTCAAAGGCTTCCTATTATCTACAGAAGAGTTAAAAAACTTTTTTTTGAAGTTATGCACTGAAATATTTATAGATAAATTAATATTATGATCAACATTTACTTTAAAATAATTTGGGGGCATGGTAGGGAAGGAGGAAATGAAGGCATAGATGGAATAAGGTTGGCCATGAGTTGATCATTGTGGAAGATGGGTGATAACTACATGGGGTTCATTACCAGATTTTCTCTATCTCCATATGTGTGATAAGTAAAAACCAAACAAAAACAAATAAACCAAAACCCCTCTTTTCACTGACCTTCGAAAACTCCTGTAATTTGAACTGAGTATTAACACTTCAAGTTTTATAGTCAACTTCTCAAGCATCCAAAGACACATCCAAATCATTGTGAAAATATTGTCCCTGAGCATATCTTTTTTCACATCAATGCCTTTGTTCAGGCTATCTTTTCTTTCTGGAATATTTTTCTTTTTTTAGCCTCACTTGCTGGTCTCCATTTTCTGAGTCTGAGTTCTCTCTGCTGTAAAATGGTAAGAGTTGGACTAGATAACTTCCAAGGTCTCTTCCACCCTATAATTATTGAAAAAAAAAAAAAGTGAGAGGCCTCAAATAGCCACAGTCACAGTTGGGACTGATAAGAACCTGCAATATCAAGTTGTTTAGGGGAATATTGATAAAATTAGATTTTCACTTTTTTTAGTATTGCACTATTATTGACTTCTTGGAAACATATCATCCCAAAAGAAACCTGTTCTAAATAATCTCTAAAGACTACTTAGCAATATACTAGATGATTTCACAGAGAGAGCATGCCTTAGGGAAAGAGGTAGAAACTGAAACTAAAGCGTAGGGACTGGTTGTAGGAATCTGGCTGCAGTGTGAGACTGTGAAGCATGGAAAGGAAGAATGACTAAACTGGTTTTGGCTCTCCATGTACCCTCTGAACATGATTCCTCTTATTTCAAATGACTTAGAGGAAACATTCTTTGCTGCGTGTATTTCCGTGACTAAATGTTAACTAAAATTATTTCAGAAATAAAAAGCTCCTAGTAGCCACTGAATGTATCAAAAGAGCAAGATTAAAAATAAATAAATAAACGTTCCTATTCTCTGACTATAAAACTCACACGTATTTGAATTTGTTGTTGTTTTATAATAATTAGAGCAAATTCCTTGTATAATGACTCTTTTCCAAAATGTCTTTAGAGATTGAACCACGTGATTTTAGGCATGTATTGCTGTCCCTCTGATGAGAACTTCCTCTTCTTACCCACTCAATGGGGCGAACGCCAACCACAGACATGTTTGTGTTCTGTGAGCCTGTCTGATATTAAACACAGTTGATTGGACCAGAAGGTAGTCTCCTACCAGGATTCTATAATTGGGACGAAAATTAATCAATCTGTATGGTTAATGCAGTGATATTAAATCTGTATTAGAACTCTTTTGGTTGATAGTAACAGAAATGGAAATTCAAGTGTGCTTAAACAAAATATACATAATTTATTGACTCATTAACGTGGAAGTCCAAATGTTGTTTGCTGTGTGGCTGGAGACAGGTGCTCAGATAACATCTTCAGGACTGAGTCTGTCCATTTCTGAGTTCATTTTTTTTGAATTGTCTTCATTCCGAAGCAGCCTCTTCCTACAAAGTAGCTTCATACCTACATTGTACCATTTTAGCACCCCCAAAAGGAAGAATAATTCTTTGTTGGTTCCAAAAAAATTTCCAGGAAATATTTCTATTGGCCTGATTTAGATTGTGGATCCATATTAGGCCAATAGATATTATAATTGATAAAAAATTGTGTGAATTTAAGGTGTACACTGTAATGATTTGATACATATATATATTGCAAAATGAGATTAATTGTATTTTTACCATAACACTTCTAGCTACTTATAATACTGAGTCATGAAATAGTGTTATTTTATTACTTAAAATAAAACCAAGGTTAAAATTGAAGTATATTTGGAGAACACATACTACATTTGATACAATAGAAAAAGCCTTAAGGGTTTTGTTTTGAAAATGTGCCCTATTTTCTTCTGGACATCTTGTACCCGGAGAAAGGTCCCAGGTCTCAGATAACACAATTATGGCAATTGAGAATTTATAACCAAGACATTTGGGGTCATGTTTAATATATGTGACAGCCAAAATTCTAAACTGTCCCCCAACCCTCCTATAGTTTCCCACTCTACTATGGGCTTTCAAGCCCTAATTAGTTATGTGAGTTATGGAAAGATTTTGCAGATGTAATTAAGGTTAGTGAACAATTGACTTTGAGTTCATCAAAAAGAAGATTATCTGAATGAGCCTAAGCAATCACAAAGGTCTTTTCAAAGGGAGAACTCTTAGGTTGGCAGAAATCAGAGATTTGAAGCACAAAGATTCAATGCACCTTTGTTGGCTTGAAGACAAAAGGGGCCACATACAGGAACTGGAGAGCAGCTTCTAATTTCTGAGACCAACCCCTGACAACAACCACAGGAAATGAATTTTGTCAACAACTTGATGAGGTTTGAGAAGCAGATTCTGCAGAGACTGCAGATAAGATCCTTGCTTGGGAGACCCTAATCAGAGAAATCAGTGGAGCCCAGACAGACTTCTGATCTACCCAAATGAAGTAATAAATATGTTATTTTAGGTTGTGCAAGTTGAGGTAATTTGTCACATAGCTATAGAAAACAAATGTAGATATTTTTGTGTTGGTTGGCCCACCTGAAATTGTCAATATTCACTTTTTTGATCTACAGAAATAATGATTTCAGTTGGTTCAACTTAGTATTATTTAGATGTGTTCAATCTAATGCTATTTGGTTGATGGGTTCCTATATACTTGACATCTTAGGAAGAAAGCAAAATATTCAGACTTTACTCACTCCTTTACACTTTATTCCCCGAAATGTATACGCCACACACACACACACACACAAAAAGTATATATGTTGACTTTCTCATCAGTGCTACTCCACAGAAAATTTCTCCTGCCTTTAATCATGTTTCTAACGGCTGCTATTACCAATCACAAGTCATATTATAGCTTGTGTCTGTTCTCAAATGTGATCTTAATGTGTTTGAGATCAGAAACCATTACTTTATTTTCAGCACATTTTAAAAAATGTAATACTCTCAATAAATGAGCATTGCAATGCTCAAGTTTATATTTATGGCCCTTTGAAATGCAAAGAGTTATTGATTCAGTTATGCACAGTGATGTGGGGGATTTTGTTTTGGCACAGCCAATGAGGAGAAAAGATATCTTACAGTTTAGATGATAGATTGAGACTTTTAAACTTTTTATCTGCAAAATTATAGAGCAGCTGAGGAAAGTAAGTTACCATGTCCAGAAATAGGACTCTTAGAGCTGATAATGGAGCTGAGAATTCAATGAGCCATCCTCCTATCCAAACAACTCAAGGAGACTTTGAGAACAAAAAACAAAAAAAAGAAAAGAAAAAGAAAAAAGAAATAAATAAAGGAAAAAAAAATGGCCAGAGAAATCTTCATTGGCATAAAGAGGCCAGCAATCCTGTTTTCTTCTCATAACTTAAAAAGCATGCTTTTTTCTTTATTCTTTACATGTGTGAACCAAGAGATACAAAAATTGAACTCAGTACAAGTAGGTGCAATGTTTTGAGTCCACCAAAAGGATTTTGAGACAGTTAAGACCAAACAGCTCCTCCTAGTTGTCACTGAGGGTGTGACATTTATTACCAAATCAAGAAATGTGTTCCCGGTGAAATCTAACTCTAAGATGAAATAAAGAAATTAGTCATGTGTCTGGACCATTGTTGCCCCAAGGATATAAATCACAGTTGCTCCATCCATCCCAACAACAAGAACCTGCGCTTATTTTACAATTTATAGCCAGTTCATTAGAATCCACCTACATAGCAAATCCTCAGGGCCATTATTGTCCAGTGGGGAAATGTGTGTTCATAGGTGTCCTCTTGTAAATTTTGGAATATGCCAAGTAATTTTACCAACAAAAATTTGACCATACACAGTATTGTTTCAGGAGTAATACACAAAACTGTTTTCAAAACTAGCAAAAAATGTTAATAAAGTAAGACACCTCATGCCTACAAGAATTTTTAAAAATCTCTTTAGAAAAGAGATATGGTTCTCAATACCTGAATTTGTAAAAATTAATTTTAAATGGTCCCCTTCTTTCCTAACCCATTTTAGATGTTCTTGATTCTTTTCTATTAATGTGAATGAAAGCATGCTGGGTAGTTTTAGTATATTCTATTAAAACAAAAGGGAAAAATCTTTGACATCATTACATGTTTCAGTTGATCTTATGAGATATTAGAATTGAAAGAGAACTTTGAAGTCACTCAATACAAGTATAAACAAGTGTCCCATATGTACCATCACCAAGTGATTGCACAGCTGTTGTTTGACTATGGCAGCCCATTGAGTCTTGGGTAGCTTTACCATCAGAAAATTCATCTTTATATTAAAATAAAATATACCTCCCTATAATTTCTGTTATTAAAAATGATTCTTACAAGTATGAGGTGTCTTATTCTATCACTATTCTTTTGCTCATTTTGAAAATAGTTTCTGTGTATTTCCTTAAGCAATAGAGGATCTAAAGGATAAAAATTTGTCAGTAAAACTACTTGGCATATACAGGAAGGAACCCCACCCCAAAATGAAATTTATTTATAAAATACTGTGTATTTATTCTTACATGTTTAAACTTTAGTCACCTTCAAAGTACTTTCTGTTTGATGCAATACTCCTATTGGGATGCTTTTTCCACAGTTCAAAACAGGTTTTGAACTCTTTTAGTGCTGCTGCCACTTTTTGTTTCACCTCTTCTACACTGGCAAAACATTTCCCTTTGAGGACTTTTTTCATCCCAGGGAAACAACAACAAAAAAAGTCACTTGGGAGATCAGGTGAATAGGGAGGGCGGAGCACAAGGGTCATGCCATTTTTGGTCAAAAACCAAGTGGGCAGGTGCATTGTCATGCCGCACATTATTCATGTAAATTACCCATCATGAAATGGGCAAACGTGTTGAAAGAGTTTTCCAAAAAATCACTGTAGTTGAACGCAGCCTCTCACAACAGTGCCAGCTGATACACTGACGCAGATGGGTTCCCAGAACACTCACCTAGCAGGGGAAGCCTGTGCTACAAGGGGCCCACCCTCCAGAAGACAATTCTGGTTTTTTAGGGGTCCCGCCTCATATATTCTAAAATTTAGGAGAAAACTCAGAACAAATTCTATTATTCTATTATCATGGAGGTCAAACTGTATTTAAGATTGTAGCTATTTTGTTCATATCTTGCTAGTTATTATTTAATTATAGGTCTTTATCTAGTCACTATGAAAATTTTGCTAATATACTCATTCTATCAAACTAACATTCTACATTGTATGTTAATATATATTTCCATAGAAGCAATTTTCATAAGTAGGATTTTAATTTTCAAATGGCATGATCTTAAATGTTATCTCAGAAACCACTGCATTCTTTGAATCCATTCAAAACCATTTCTGAAGTTTCCTCTTAAACCTCACACGAACTCAGATTGTAAAAATGAGTTAATAGCTCCTTTGAAGTCAAGTGTTTTTTAATTCCTCCAAATGGAAATGTTAAAACTAAAATGTCAAAGTAAGCAATAGTAATACTTACACAGTTAATATTGAAGATAAATGTTAAACACATGCATGCACATCTTTGCAAAGAATATGTGCAAATGTATAACCATGAGTGGTTTCATTATAGACAAAACTACTTGAAAAGTTATATTAAGTTGCTTTATATATGATATCTTGGTATTTTCAAAAAATTCACAAAGATTTATTTCTAGAGAACATAGTTAGTAATGACTGTGATTGTAGATTTGGAAAGGGACTATCTTAATCCTGTTCCTGATCATTTCCCATCAGCGCAGTCCTGGTAACTCTCTTTGACCTTCTTCTCATTTTGTCTCTCCACTGGAGAAATGATTTACTGAATTTGTAAATTTGGGAAGGATAACGGGACACCTCTGCTCAACTCTGTGCTCCTTTTTCTCCCCTAGGTATAAAGCCTATTCATTGAGATCTTTATTGCTTTTCTGCTTGTTCAGGCAGTTGATACTGCTGGGGCAGTCACGTGCCCTGTGTGGGTCACACCAGGCCAGTGGGGCCTGCATCGGGCAGATGAGACTCCCTAATTCTGAGCACAGTCAGCAAACCTACCTGGCTCTGTGCTGAATCACTTCCTCTATCTTAGCTCCCATCAGCCATCTATTTAGAACCCAGGAGGAAAGAGACGGATCCTTTATCTTCTGCACTTCCCACCTCAAGGGACCCCAAAAGTGGTAAATCATGAAATAGAGTAACAAAATCTTTTGATTACTTAAACAGAGGGGAGAAACGAAGGTTTTATTCATGCTAGAAGTAAAGCTTCAGCTCTTTACCTTTTCTCTTACTTAGGCAAAAAGCAAGTTTAGGATACAAAGCCCTACTCCTTGCTAAGACATATATTCCAATGTTCTGGGTATATGCAAATTATACATATGAATGCTTAGCAAGTGTAAATGAGTTATTGTTTTATAGTTAGATATTTTTCAAACAAAGTTTAAAAATTGTAATTGGCAAGAGGTGTTTTATTACCCTGTAATATTTTATCCCTGGGAGTAAGAAATAATCTAATTTCACACACTCATTTTATTTCACGAAGAAGGAAACTGAGGCACAGAGAGATTTTTTTTTCTTTTTAAGCATAGTCAAGGTCATACAGATGTGTATTGGCAAAGCAGGGACCTGAGTGCCAGTTATATAAAAGATACTAATTGATGAATATCATAGAACGAAAAGCCATATGTCATTCTATAGATCTCTCATAGGTACCTTTAAAATATATTAATGATGCTGCCAGAGTCTATCCAATTTTTATAGGAGAGGCCGATTAAGTCACAAAAGTAAGTACTTTCCCCACAATCTAAGGCAAATGAAGAATAAAACTAATAACCTAATTTTTATCAGTGCTTCCTATACCAGATTACACATATTTAGCCCTTGATAGTAATTATACACTCTGATGTTATAAAATGTTGGGTTAATTTTCAACAAGAAAACATTTTCCTCTTAGAATAACAAGGAACCTTAGATTAGGCTGTACTGCTAAAGATTCTTTATCATATTCCTGAGTAGATAAAAATGAAAACAGCTAAAGCAAGAAGTATATAAATTATGTATAACAATCGGCTTTCTAAGATAGTTCTTTTTTGTGGTCAATATTGATGACTCTTATAACTCAAGTTTTAAGCAGTGAGCAGCAAGCTGTCCCATTTCACCAAAACTAAGCAAGCCTGCCATAGCGTCCTCATCTTTTTCGTGAACAATAAATAGTGTGTCCATTTTCACTTATGTCATTGTATGCACTGTGGGGTCATTTGAACCTTATGGTCTTCTTTCATACCAGCAATTCTGACAGAAAAGTTTTCTTAGAATTTTGCTGCTTAAGCAAAAGTCCAGTATTGAAGCAATAGATAAAGAAAGCATAAAAATAAATCACGAAAGCTGATCTGTCATTTGGGAGAATGGCAAAAAAGAACACAGCATCGCAAATCAAAACATACGAAGGGTCTAAAATCAGTGTTTGAGCAAGCCTTTCTATGTAGTGATGACAACCGACTTACCCCAGGAATTGTCACCTCAGGCTTCTAGAAGCTTCATGACCTCCCAATGGGTGTTGATTGAAAATTGGTCACCTGCTCAACTCAGAGTTGCATGCTTGGAAGAAGGATGCAAAGAAAAAAAAAGAAAAGTAAGGATGGTCCCTGCCCTTAGAAGGTTTGTACTTTAGGTGGGGAGAGAAAATTAAACCACTGAAACAAAATGCAATATCAATGTACAGTTTTTTAATCACCTTCCCTTCAACCCACCCACCATGTTAACTTGTGCTCTGCTTTCTCTTCACAAAACATATTAATAATGCCCAAAGTGCGTTCAAAGCCCATGGACTCTCCCAACAGGACAATGCTCTTCTATTCCTATCAGTTGAAATATGTTTTCCAGAGGTCAGTTGTTGGATACCAACCTGTTTATTCCAACTGTATTTTTTTTTATAGTCATGAAATTTAGTTACATTTCTTTTGAACTTTTGAAATAGAAATGTGAAAAGAGAGCATTTTCTATTTTTGGAAAGATGTGATAAAGTTGAGACATTTAAAATTTTGCTTTTTCATAGGGAATATAGTCAATAATATAGTATAGTCCCAGGTAGGTATTAG
>PVKE010052039.1:0-10457 GCA_004027555.1 Craseonycteris thonglongyai | reverse complement strand
GAGAGAGAGAGAGAGAGAGAGAGAGAGAGAGAGAGAGAGAGAGAGAGAGAGAAAGAGAGAAGGAGAGAATGAACTAAAGACAGAAACAGAGAGTGAGAATGAGACTAAGAGAAGAAATAAGAAGTGCCCTGAGCAGGCTCCATAGTTGTCTGTCATTAGTCCTGGACAGGGTTTCATTCTCTGGTGGGGCATGGGGCTGACCAGGTCTGGAAGAAGGCCAGAGACCTCCCATATTGTGATTATTGATATATTAGGATTTCCTATAGTCATTTTATCTTTTGTTTTCCACAGCTCTTTTCTTTGGTTGCTTCTTCACTTTTTTATTCCCATTGGTTATTTCAGTTTGATGGTGGTTATGACTGATTTCTCTGTTTTTTTCTCCTTCTCTCTCTTTTTTTTTCTGTCACATGTTTCAGTTCTAAGTTCTTTTTGAGTGATTACAATGAACTTTAAGGCAAAAGAAAGTTTCATATATGTAGTGGTTCCTTTTCTTAAGGATGTTTTTTACCTCCACTCTCTTTGGATATTTAAACCTTTACTTCCTCCCCTTTTATGTTTTTGTTGTTCTAGTTTGTCCCTATTTACTTTTACTTTTTGTTTCAGGTCCAATCACTTCCTTCAGTATTTCTTCAAATGCTGGCCTTGTGCTGGAGAATTCCTTCAGTTTCTGTATGTCTGAAAAGGTCTTTATTTCTTTTTCTATCTAAAGGATAACTTTGCTGAGTAGATGATTCTTGGCTGGTAATTTTTCTCCTTCTATATTTTGAATACTTGGTTCCACTGCCTCATGGCTTGTAGAGTTTCTGTTGAGAAATTTGAAGATAGTCTAATGGGCTTTCCTTTATAGGTTATGGTGTTCTTCTTTCTTCTTTCTTTGTCTTTGACCTTTCACATCTTCAGCATAATGTGCCTTGAAAAGGGTCTGCAAGGATTCAAGAAGCTATGGGTCCTGTTTCCTTCTTGAATTTGAGGTTCCATTTTTTTTCATAGATTTGGGAAATTCTCATCTACTATCTCAGTAAATTCTCTGTGCCCATCTTGTCCTCTGATCCCTCTGGAATACCTCTTATTCTTATGTTATTATTTTTAATGGCATGAGATAGTTCTTGTAGATATCTTTCATTTCTTTTAGCTCTTAGGTCTCTTTCTTCTTCCTTCTGTGACATTTCCAAATTTCTGTCTTTAATTTCACTAATTCTTTCCTCAATCCGGTCAGCTCGGCTTCCTATGCTATTTTATTTTTTCATTTTTTTAATTGTGTTGTTTATCTCCAGAATTTCTATTTGCTTCTTTTTTATAGATTTCTTTCTGAGATCACTTAGCTCCTTCATGTACTTTGCCAATTTTGTGTGATCCCTTTAAGTGTGTTCATAACTGCAGTCTTGAATTCTGTGTCATTTAGCTCATATGTTTTCATATGTTCAAGTCCCTTTTCTGGAGATTTAAAAATTTTCTTTCTGAGAACCTTTATTTTCTAGGATCCTCATGCTGTTGGATTTTTTTTTTCTTTTTCCTGGACATGAGGAGTTTTCCCCTGAGAGATGCAAAGACATCTTTCTTTTACTTTCCTAGCTGGTATTGCTGCACTGTCTTCTAATATTTTCTCTTGGATACTAGGTATTCTCATAGTGGCATTCTTCCTAGAAGGTAGGTTGCTCTTTGACTCAGTCACCCTGGTCTGTGTATGCCTCCTCTTTGAGAAGATATGGTGGATGATGGTAGTCTATGCCTCCAAGATTCCATTGCAGTCAGAAGCTGCTATACCTGTGCTTCAGTGTTCCTAGATCGCAGTGCCTGCTTCAGTGTGAAGGGTGGGGGTGAGGTTTGTTGGGAAAGGAGCAGGTCTGTTTGCATCACAGGGTAATGGCAGATCCCTTTGCTGGCTTCAGCAGGAAGGTTGGGGGTGGGATTTTTTGGGAATGGCACAGATCTGTTTGTGTCACAGGGTAATGGTGGCTTCCCACCAGCAGCTCACTGAAGGCAGGCTCTGGGTATGGGTAGTACAGCATGCTTTGGGAGAGAGCAAGGGGAAGCAGCAGGCTCTGTGTCTGAGGCCATGCAGTGCTCTGGCTGGGATCCCACCTCATCAAGGGCCACTCTGCACTTCAGCCTCCAGTGCACTCCTGCTGCTGGCACCCCAGCCACTGACATGCCCACTTTCTGCTCCAGTGGCCTGCCTTATGCTCCATGGGCCCCCAGCTCCAGCATCTTAACCATACACTGGCAGCTGGATCCTCACTCTGGTCACCAGTGCTGATCTCTGGCTGCTGCTGGTGCCTTGCTCTGGCCTCCTGCACCATGCTCTGGCCACCCTCATCATGCCATGGCTGCTCTCCTCATGCTCCCACTGTGGTGTCTCACTATAGCCTGCCACACTCACTTCTGTTGTCTGCTTTCTGTTCTGGCTGTTCACGCCTCTGCCTTTGTCCATTCTAGGCCTCCAACCCAGAGTCTCTCTGCACCTTGACTCACATTCCCATGTTCCCATCTCAGTTTCTCCTCTGCTGGTCTCTGGGTCAGCCTCTGGGTCAGTCACTGGGTAGGTATCCAGTTAACACTTAGCAGCGTGTCTCCACACTGCTCCCTTTCCTTTTCTCTCACTCACCTCACTTTCTCCAGCTTTAGGTATTTTCCTGTGATAAGTGGGTCTCTCTGCTGAGTCGTTGTGCTACTTAGAGATTCTCTGGTTGGATTTTAGTTATTCAACTTGTTCTTTCTGGGAGAGGTTTCAAGAGCTCTTCTCATACCGCCATCTTGATGATATCTCCCCAAATATCTTAATCCAATAATCCATTGATGGGCACTTTGGTTGTTTCCATATCTTGATTTTTGAGAATAGTACTGCAGTAAACATAAGGGTGCTTATATGTTATCAAATTAGTATTCTGAATTTCTTTGGATAAATATCCAGGACTGGACTTGTTGGGTCATAAGGAAGTTTCATTTTTAATTTTTTGAGGGATCTCCACAGTTTTTCACAGTGACTACACCAGTTTACAATCCCACTAACAGTGCACAAGAGTTCTCTTTTTTCCATATCCTTGCCAGCGCTTGTTTGTTGATTTATCAATGATAGTCATTCTGACAGAAGTGAGGTGGTATCTCACTGTAGTTTTTATTTTCATTTTTCTGATAATTAGTGATGTTGAGCATCTTTTCATGTGTCTATCTTCCATTTGTATGGAGAAATGTCTATCCAGGTCCTCTGCCCATTTTTTTTTTTGTTGTTGTTGTTGAATTTTATGAGTTTCTTTTTTAAAAATAAATTTTGGATATTGGCATCATATCAAATGTATCATAGGCAGATATTTTCTTTCACTCAGTAGAATGTCTTTCTGTTTTCATAGATCGTTTCCATTGTTGCAAAAAATACCTATTTAATTTGATGTAGTCCCATTGTTTATTTGTTCTTTTGTTTCCCTTGCCTGAGGAGATACATTAGTAAAAATATTACTAAGGGTAATGTCTGGGAATTTACTTTATTTTCTCCTAGAATTTTTATGGTTTGGGGTCTTAAATTTAAGTCTTTAATCCATTTTAAGTTTATTCTTGTATATGGTATAAAATGGTGGCCCAGTTTCATTTTGTTTTTGCATCTATCTGTCATTTTCTTAGCACTATTTGTTGAATAGAATGTTTTTACTACAGTGTAAATTTTTACTTCCTTTGTCAAATTAATTGGACTTATTTTTGGGCTCTCTGTTCTGTTTCATTGATCTATGTGTCTGTTTTTATGCCCAAACCATGCTGTTTTGATAACTGTAGCCTTATAGTATAATTTGATATCTGGTTGTGTGATTCCTCCAGCTTTGTTCTTCTTTCTCAGAATTGCTGTGTCCATATGGGGTATTTTATCATTCCATATAAATTTTAAGATTATTTGTTTTAGTTCTGTGAAAAATGCCATTGGTATTTTGATAAAGTATTACACTGTATATAGAGGTTGCTTTGGGTAATATGGACATTTTAACTATATTAATTTTTTTCTATCCATGAGCATGATATATGTTCTCATTTATTTGTATTATCTTTAATTTCTCTCTCCTATGTGTGAAAATTTTCTGAGTACAGGTAAATGAATTTATCTACATTAAAGAGAGGAAAACGTGCTTACAAGTTTTCTAAAGTAAATGTTCTGTGACAAAGGAGGGGAGGAAAATTTCTCTCCTTACTTTGAGTAATAATTAAGTCTCTTATGTTTAACTTATATATGTCCTTACAAATGATATAATGACTTCTCTGGTCCCCTGTAAACCATGACTTTCTGATATAACTGCTGAACTAAATGGAAAGTTTTTGAGTGCAATAATCTGATTGCTTCTTTTAGTACTTTGTGTCTAGTTGATGGTCAACCTCCACATTGTGTACTCTGAGGCAGGCACCCATCTCTAATTCAAATAGTCATGGAGAGAGGAGGAAAAAACTAATATGGAAGAAAAATGTGGCTTTAGAAATGACTGTAGTTAGAACAATCCTTTAAAAATGGTTGTGAACATGGCAAAATGCCCACATATATCTAGTACATCTTTCCCTCTAGCCTTCAAATGCCCAAGGGAGTTCCTTTTAGTATCCCCAGTGTTTCCCATTATAGTGATATTGATATTCAAAAATTATTGTTGGTTGAATGAATGCATGAAGTATGCTCTTAGCAGATTAGAATATTTTGAAATATTCCTGCTATTGAAAGTAGATCTGAAGTGGTTGTTTTTCAGTAAGTAGGAAAAACATAGTGTGAATTGCTGAAAATTTCAGGAAATGTTGTTATGAAAGGAAAACCTTTGAAACAGGGAAGTCAATTTGAATGTTTCTGTATAAATGATTATCACGACTTTTTCATAAAGCAATCTTTATTTAAAATTTTATATCCCTTTATCTCACTTTGGTAAGGGAAAGTATTTTAGTGACAAAAGTAGAGATTTAGAGTTTTGAACAATTATTGTACATTTTAATGAATTCTTTTATTTCTGGGAAAAGTAGATTGACCAGTTATCTTAGATATAGAGATTTTGTTTTGTCAAATACAGAAATAGTACAAATTTTTTTTTTTTTATAGAAAACAGGAAAAAGAAAAGATTGTATGACTTTTCTTTGAAAACACCAAATTGACATGTTCCCCAGCTCTCTCCCACCTTCCATCTAATCTATCTTCGGGCTTATCCAAAGCAGAAAAGAACATTGTGAAAACCTTCAATACTTGGTTAATAGCTATGGCAATGAGCTCAGAGTTTTCTGTTCTCCCACAGTTCTATGTGAACTGTCACCTCAAAAACAAACAACTTATAAGAAAGGGGTTTAGGTGAAAGAAAGAAATTGAATAAGTAGAAAGCGATTCTCACCACTAGAGAAACAAGGATCTCATGCCTGGCCAATGGTGGATGGAAACGCCATCCTTCTATGTGAAGAGCAGCATAATAAAAATTATTTCTATTGGAAAATTTGTCATTCTTGAATTATAGCTTTCTGAAATCAATATAAAATATATACTTCAGTGGGGACAGTCAACCAGAACTTAAGAAAATGTACACATAACAAAAGAAAACTCTTATAAAGGAACTCAATAGTTTTTAGGTGATTGTGCCAATGTTGCTATGATCACATGAATTCTGTGGTCATACCTTTCTAATTGGAATATAGGAGAGAACACACACCTGATTTTACAACAAATTCCTAGAGTATGATGCTGTTATGTTTTATTCTATACAGGCTCATTAAGGAAATGGAGGATTTTTCCTTGTCTGTGGGCAATAATGCAGTGATGAATCCTAATATAGTAATGCAGGCTGTTAATTTCTCTTCAAAAGGTGGTATGGAGACTACAGGTATTCTCTTCACTTTACGGAAAGGTGGGCTGTTTGTTTTGTGTGATTGTAATAGAAAAAAAGCATTCTGCTACCAACCATAAATAGTGTTATATTCCTGAAAATGTAGACTTTTACAATATACTTTTTTTCTTCCCCCCACAGGAGCTAGCAAGTCTCTTGTTTCTGGTTCCACAACTATAGATAAAAATGCAAACAGGCTTAATCCAAATGGACAGACTGATGATCTTCAAATCTGGCTCAATACCTCAAAAAGTATGTCTCAAACTTTGTTATATTAAAAATGCACTCAAATTTGTGGATTTAATAAGTTAAAATTCATTGTTTACTTAGTTTCACACTGAACAATTTGCATTTGAGTATGTTTGAGCTCTGACAGATTATGGTAATTCTACAATTCTAGGTCATAGAAATAATGTCTTTATAAAAAATTTTAGAGGGTAGCAGAATTGAAATTCTCTGACCATAGATACAAATCAGTTTTCTAATAAAAATCTAGCTAATGTGGTTAATTTCTACAGCTAAAGATACCTTTAAAAATATTCAGTCACAAACTCAGCCCTTGTTACTAGTGACATGACCCTCACAGTTTTAGATTTATCCTATAAAACTTTGCTGAGAATATTTTATGCAGTTGGTACAGTCATCATATACTAGTATCAATTTCCACAAATATGGTGACCACCATGGGCTCCCTATTATCTTGCATCTGGTCCTTCAGAAATTCTTATGTCTAACTTGAAATGTTTGTATTTTACAAAGTCTAAAATATTGACTGATTAATTTGACAATAATAACAAACAACCAAACATATATTTTTACTTTTATTTTCTCCCTAAATAAAAAAACCCAGTGCCAGAATGTACATATTTTAGAAAAACTAAATTCATAATTTTAATCAGTTGAGTCTTTAATGGTTACATAAGCTGCAAAGATCTTCCCTCCTATCCATAGTTATATTTTGCTTTTGTCGTACCCAAGTTTTAACTTTTAATGTAGTCCAACGTGTCGATCTTTTCCTCTATAATGGCATTTTAAAAAAATCCATCCTTATGCTAATGTCACAATGATGGTCTTCTATATTTTCTTCTGAATATTTTAGTGTTTGTTTTTACATTTAGGTCTTTAGTGAACCTAGAATTTATGTTTGTGTTTGGTGAAAGATAAGGATCTAATTTTTTATTCCATATAACTACCAATATAGTAAAAAGAAAAAAAAGAAAGAAAAGAAACAATGTCTAAAGGGAAAAACTCAGATTGGAATGAAATGATGAAATGGACATATTTTTGCATTGATTTGTAAAAAGCCTCCACAACTCACTATATTTTAATTATTTGTTTCCTTAAAAAGACATCATGAGAATGTATAAGCAGAAAATTATAAGAAATACAGGGGCACATTGACAAAACCACTTTTATAGAAAGATATTTTAGGGCCACTATCCCAGAAACTTAAGATCAAGTAGACAGAAAATAATAAACTTTACCTTTATATATTAATAAATTTATGTATATAGTTTTGTTTGTAGACAACAAATAGATAATAAAAATTCTCTTCATATATCAGTGGACTGCCTTAAAAACTATTTATTAGTCCACATAGAAAAGCTTATAATATTTTTTTGTGCAATAAAACCCACACAGGACATAGTTACCAACTACCATGCAATAAAATGAGAAGTGTACCAGAAGAAAATAGCCAAAATTTTATCCAATTGGAAATTTTAAAGCACCATGGTTATAAAAGAAATTAAATAGCAGATTGCAAATTACTTGAAAATTAATGGCAATGAAAACACCACAGAGAAAACCTGTGGATAATGACATATTTAAAGAAAAATGTGTATTCTAAATAAATAAATTTATTAGAAAATAAAAGAAGTTAAAAAATAAATGGTTAGCTAAAAAAGCATAAAAATTAAATAAGTATAAAGGAAGCTAGAAGGAAGAGGTTAATAAGAGACCCTGCTCTCCTAGGACCTCTGAAGAACAACAGACCACTTGTCCCAGTGTCTTAAAGAAATATGTTCTAGTCGTCCTCAGCCCTGGGAAAGCCTGTGATTGTCATAAAGTAGCAGAGAGTAATAGTTCAAGAGATGATGGAAAGATTCTGGCTCCATTGAAAGAGTGTGTGATATGAACAAACTTGAATTCCTGGCTCTGTGACTCAGCTCATTCCCTTGAACAGAAGACAGATCCCACAAAACACTTTTCTAGGCACAGATGTCTGAATGTTTCTTGTCCGATGTCTTATCAGTGGGGGAAGCAAACAGGCTTGGTCTACACGCTCCTCATGTTCACTATGTCTCACTGTATAGAAAACAAGATAAGTACTTTGTACATAAGATCCTTGTGATACCTCCTGGAGGTAGATTAAGTAGAAATTAGTGTTCCCATTTAGAAGGTAAAGAATCTGAACCTCAGAAAAAGAACTTAATATGGGTGGAAAGTCAAACCACAATTATATATGTTAATTACATATTGCAATTAAGTCAGCCAGCAAACCATTTTTGTTGTATTTTATTTAAATATTAAGCAGCTGTGCAGTTCAACAATGACATACTCCTAGGTCTTTGTTTTTTGTTTACCTTAGCGTTCATTTATTGTCACATCTTTTTTTCCTCACAGTTAAAGCTGAGTCATGTGGCTTTGTAGTATATCAAAACAACAAGCTTTTCCAATCAAAAACTTATAAAGCTAAATTAAATTTTAGTCAAAAAATTATATCAAGTACAACTGACACAAAAAGTAAAGTGGATCAGACTCCTTCTGTTGAAATGGCCTTTCATCCACAGGTGAGTTTTCCTATTAAGAGAAGTTAAAAATTCAACTAACTCTTGATTATAGAAATAGGGATAGTTTGAGCAAAAGAAATCCACAGAAAAACTCTTTGAAAGTCTTTGAAAGTATTCAATTAAACATTTAACTTACCCATACTTTTTGCCTGACTAGGTTAATGCAAAATTAGTTATTTGAATTTTATATCCTTTGCCCCACCCTAATCTCTAACAAAGATGTTATTCTTAGTACGTACTAAGAGATTTCTCATATGCTTATTGTATCCTATTTGCTTTTTTTTTCACCCAATTAAGCATATTTAAAAAATAAGTTGAAATTGTATCAATTCACAGTACAATCCAAAAGAATTCCAACTTCACTCCTATGCCTGCGTCTACTGGAGTTTTACAAGGCAGGATTGGGACACATATGGCTGTTACAAAGACAGGGGCACTGAAGGATTCCTGCACTGCCGCTGCAACCATACTACTAATTTTGCTGTATTAATGGTAAGAGTATATATTGTAATCTCTTTCCAGACAAGAATTCTTCTTATACACAATTGTAATATGTACTAACTGGGGATAACTTTGAGGCTTACTATATAGTAGATACTCAACTAAGGTTAAATGAAAAAACAGGGAATGGAATAATAAGACTAAAAAGGGAGTGCTGGTAAAGGCAAGTAGAATAGATTTTTTATTTTTTGCAATTAGATCTCTGGATAGATGAGTTTAGCACTGTGTATTTAATCATGAGAAGGGAGCCCATGTGCAGAAGAGGAGCTGATAGACTATTCAACTAACTTATGTGTTCTTGCATGAACTTGTTATAGCTAGGAGTAACACTCTAGAGCTAGCTGTTCATTGGGGATGAGTTCAACACATACTTCACTATGGGTGGGCAGTTTTAATCAGTCTTCCAAAGCTTTTTCCATTGCAATCATCTAAGTTACTAAGTTTATGCTAGAATATAAAAAAGAAAATCTTAACTTCATTCAACTTGTCCCATAGTTCCTGTATGTATTCCTTAATCTTTTAACTCCAAAGCTCCCCTGTACAAGTAATGGATAACACTTAGTTCTGGTGTGCAGCTGTATTTCACCTCTAAAAGTTCTGGGGCTGGCACTTTTAAGATGAAGGGCTACTGTTTGTTTCATTCCCAGAAACCTATTAATCTGGTGAAACCATAAAAGTTAGTTTATAAACTTAATGGAATGTTTTTGTACTTGTACACAATGAAATAGGTGTCTTACCCTTATTTATTAATTTTATTGTTTTTGACAGAGAGAGACAGAGACAGAAAGAGACAGAGAGAAGGGGGAGGGCCCAGAGCAGTCTCCATAGTTGTACTTCTTTTCACCATAGTTTCATTCCACACACAAGTGGGCGACAAGTGGGCAGGGGCTGCACAGGGCGGGAATTGGACTGGGGTCCTTCCACATGGAAGGCACACCCCTGTGAGCTGGTGGCCAAACTGGGGACCTCTCACATGGGTATGGGAAGCTCGCCCAGGTGAAAACTGAACTGGAGGGCCACATCCCAGTTCAGCACATGGGTTTGCACAGGCCGGGGCTGGGATTCGATCCTCAGACTCCAGGGTTGCAAGGTGAGTACTTAGCCTGCTGAGCCATCCCAGCATCCCCATGCCTTACCCTTATTAAGAGGCTATTAATGCTATAAATTTCCCAAAGAGAAACAGATGTTTTCATTCCCCAGTAGCTATTATGTAGCCATATTTGGGAAGCCAATGGAGATAAAAAACATACCAGTACAACAGAGAATATCAAATTAGAACATTACTTTAAAACCTTTTGGAGGTAACTATAGTTTTCTCATTTTCATTAAGCAATCTTATTTT
>PVKE010052038.1:0-10458 GCA_004027555.1 Craseonycteris thonglongyai | reverse complement strand
TAGAAAGAGAAAGAAATAGAACAAAAGAAATAGAAAGAAAAAAATAGAAATAAATAAATAGAAAGAAATAGAAAGAAAAGAAATAGAAAGAAATAGAGAAAAAGAAATAGAAAGAATGAAAAAGAAAGAAATAGAAAGAAAGAAAGAGAAAGAAATAGAAAAAAAGAAATAGAAAGAATGAAAAAGAAAGAAATAGAAAGAAAGAGAAAGAAATAGAAAAAAAGAAATAGAAAGAATGAAAAAGAAATAGAAAGAAAGAGAAAGAAATAGAAAGAAAGAAATAGAAAGAAAAGAAATAGAAAGAAATAGAAAGAAATAGAAAAAAAGAAATAGAAAGAAAGAAATAGAAAGAAATAGAAAGAAAGAAATAGAAAGAAAAGAAATAGAAAGAAAAGAAATAGAAAGAAAGAAAAAAGAAAAGGAAAGAAAAAGGATAAATAAGTAATAAGTAAGTAAGTAAGTCAATAAATAAATATAAACAATACTGGGTGGGAACGTTATAACCTCCGGTGTGTGTGAGTGTGAACGTGAGGGTGTGGCGGCCTGACTCGGTCCTCGGTCGGGTTTGAACCTGTGGTCCCACAGCCAAGAGCTGCGGGATCTGAGGGGGCCCTAACCTGTGGTTCCGTGGGGACGTCATATGGCCTAACGGTGACTGAGCTCCATCTGGAGAGGGACCTGGCCCGGGCTTTACACGGGGACACCTTACTTAAGACGCCTGAGCTCCCGCGAGGGGCGCGGCCAGGCGGGCATCTGTGCGGGTCTCTAACCGAGGCCTCCCCTCCTTTGTCTTGCGGCTCTGACACCCGCTGGGCACATACTGGGAGGGTCATAAAAATTATAAAAACACGGGACACATGGAATCATCACAACGCCTATTTGCCCAGCTTATCCGCTCTATGTTACAACATCGCGAAATGAAGACCTCAGAAGATCAGATTTAAAATTTTTTTAAATTCGTAGAACAAGTATGTTCTTGGTTTCCTGAGGAAGGGACTCTTGATATAAAAACTTGGGATGGGGAAGCCGGGATGGCTCAGTGGGTTGAGCGCTCACTTTGCAGCGCCGGGGACCGAGGATCGAATCCCGGCCCCGGCCCGTGCGGACCCATGTGCTTCCTCTCTCTGTCTCTGTCTCTGTCTCTGTATCTCTTTCGGTCAATAAATAAATAAATAAATAAATAAATAAACTTAAAAAAAAAACAACTTGGGAAAAAGTAGGTGAAAAATGACGAGATTGGCGCACCGCTTATGGGGCTGAAAATTTCCCTGTAGAGACGTTTTCTTTATGGGGTCTTATTCGGGACTCCCTCAATACTAACACTCTTAGAAAAAACAAAGGAAACAGCTAGAGATTCAGAATGGGCTACTGAAGAGCTTCCCCCAGAACAGGCAGAGCTAAACAATGCGGCTGTTTTCCCTCCTGCATCTTACATTCCCGCTCGGCTATGACGCGTTCCGCTGCCGCGGCCGTTATTCAGGTTTTCTTGTGGCTACTGCACGAACAGGAGAAAAGGCCACACAAGTGATCGGTCACGTGCTCACTTGCTTTGCCCTTCTTTTTTTTTTTTTTTTTATATCTTTTTATATTTATAGAGAGTAATTGTTTTATCTTCAGTGCATAGTTATTTCTATTTTACTTTTTGACAGATAGAGAGAGAGACAGAGACAGAGACAGCTAGAGAACCGAACTGTGGGAACTCCCCAGTTCAGCACGTGGGTCCTGCCTGGGCCGGAGCCGGGATTCGATCCTCGGTCCTCATGGCCTCAAAGCGAGCGCTCAACCCGCTGAGCCGTCCCGGCTTCCCCTGCTTTGCCCTTCTTGGCAGTCCTGCCTATGTCGGCAAAACCTTTGCAGAATTCTGTCAAACGTATCAAGTTTCTGACTCGACAGGCGTCCCTCACAATCCGCAGGGACGAGGAATCACAGGGTGCTCATCGCACTCTGAAAGCCCAAATTTCTAAGATAAAGAAGGGGGAGTACGGTCCCGTGCCCGCGACTCCTGATAACACTCTTAACCTTGCTTGATTCACTTTAAATTTTTAAAATTCGGATGCAGGATATTCCACAACGGAGAGACATCGGAGACCTCCGGAAGGCAATTATGCAAAAACAACTTGCCAAGGCCCCGACCCAACACTAACTTGGGGCCGAGGCTACGTTTGTGTTTTTCCTAGAGATCAACAAGATCCCGGGTGGATCCCTGAGCGGCTTGTGAGACATGGATCCAGGCGACCCGCCCCAGCTTATGGGTCTCCGTCAGCCGGTGTCCCCGCTAATACAATTTCGGTGGGGCTCCTCTACACGAGCCGTAATGCAGGCCTGTGAAAGGAGACGATTTGGGAGGTTTTGGAAAACATCTTTTTCCTGAGTTAGAACAGGATGATCCTCAAAATCGCGGCCCCCTCCGGGTGGGGCGGAGGGTCTTCAAAGGCTTTATCGACGGAATCCCCTCAGGGAGGCCCCTGGGCTGTTACTTTGTCCTCGTGTTGAGTTTTTCTCCCACCATCACACCCCTCAGCCCTGACATGGGGACCCGGCTCCGCTCCAATAGAGTTTAACCCCTCAACCCTTCGACGTACACGTGTACGGACCCCATCTTCTCTCCCGGCAGCGTTTCGATGCTCGGTTTACGTCCACTTGCCTCATCCATCAAAATTCTGCGACTGTGGACGATACACTTTTTGAGATCTCGCATTTAAATGAAGTCCGGGTCCACACCATGCATTTGCGACACATTTAAATGCGGCCTGAGGCGTTAAGTCCCCAGATGTTCAGTCGGGGCCTGAGGGTTACGGGCACTTTGATGGATTACAATAAGTGCAAACAAACAAGAAACATGGATTGCATTTCCTTTGAAATACAAATGGACTTGAATGTACACGGAAAAAGAACAGCTTGTTTGCTTGTTTTTTTAACGTGACAAACAAAACCCTAGGGCGGGGGTGGCGAACCTGAGGCACCCGGAGCAATTATTTCGGCATGCGGAATTATTGTTTTTTGTTATAAAAACATCCTGTGCCTCTTATAGACATAAAAATAATCGATACCTCTATCTCACTCGATGGGGTGGCACGCGAGTCGAGCGAGTATACGCTTCTTTCATCAACTTTGGCACTCAGTCGCCAAAACCCTGGCTTACAGCTCTTTTAAAAGACAGGCAGGGAAGCCGGGAGGGCTCAGCAGGTTAAACGCCTGCTTTGCAGCCCCAGGGATAGAGGATCAAGTCCCGGCCCCGGCCCGTGGGGACCCACGTGCTGAGCTGGGTTCAGCTTCCCATGCGGGAGCCCCCAGCCCGGTTCCCGCCCTGCACGGCCCCCGCCCACCTGTGTGGAACAAAACCATGTTAAAAGCTGATGACGTGCAACTATGGAGACGGCTCTGGGCCCTCCCCCTGCTCTCTGTCTCTGTCAAAAACAATAAAATAAATCTTAAAAAATAAAATAAAATAAAAAAATCATAAAAAGCAGGTGCTGTGTTGGCGGCCGTTGGGAACGTGGGGCCCTCCCCGCGGACGGGAGAGTCACCGCCGCCCTGCTCTTCCCGGTGAGACCCGGGGTCCAGGTCGCCGGGGGCTTGGGGACCCGCGGGTAGGAGCCACGTCACATGTCACAGAAGTCCACAGCCCCTTAAAACCTGCATAGTGTCACTGACCAACATCACCCCATACTTTAATAAAAATAAATTTTATTGGCTTTTTTTGACAGAGACAGAGAGCAGGGGGAGGGCAGAGCCGTCTCCATAGTTGCACGTCATCCGTTTTCAACATGGTTTCATCCCACACAGGTGGGCGGGGGCCGTGCAGGGCGGGAGCTGGGCTGGGGGCCCCCCGCATGGGAAGCTCACCCCCGTTCAGCATGTGGGTCCACACGGGCCAGAACTGCGATTCAATCCTCGGTCCCCGGGGCTGCAAAGCTAGTGCTCAACGCACTGAGCCGTCCCGGCTTCCCCAAGTTGCTTTTTTTTTTTTTTAATATATATTTTTTTATTTATTTTTATTTTTGACAGAGAGAGAGAGACACAGAGACAGAGACAGAGACAGAGAGAGAACTGAACTGGGGGAGCTCCCAGTTCAGCATATGGGTCCGCACGGGCCGGGGCCAGGATTCGATCCCTAGTCCCCGGGGCTGCAAAGTGAGCGCCTAACCCACTGAGCCCTCCCGGCTTCCCCCCAAGTTGCCCTTTTATTGTTTACTGTTTTGCGTGTGGACAGCTGTCGTCTGACGCCCCTGCTGGGACCCTCTCCACCTTCGCGTGGTCTGTGTCTGTTTGCCAAAGGCCCGTTGGCTGCGTCGCCGGGGTCTCTTTCTCGTGTCGCCGTGGCCGTGGTGACGGCAGGGTCCCCCCGGGCCCCCACGCTGCTCCCCTGTAGGGCGCTGGCGATCCCGGCTCTGGCTTCGTAACTCGATGCCGCGCGTCACAGCCAGAGCAGGGACCGGAACTCGGGACGGGTGACGGGCCTGCCCTGGGCTCCCTTCGGCTGCAGGGAGCAGCAAGCCGGACGCACGCAGGCCCGGCCCCGCCCGGGGGTGCGCACCCCGCTTCCCTCCTCACCAGCTCACAGCAGCTGAGCCCAGGCCTTGCCGCCCTGGCGCCAGGATTACAGAACGTTCCAGCCCAAACGTCAGCTATTCCGAGGGCCCCACATTTCACAACTCTCACATTTCTTAACCAAAACGGGCTGTGGTGTGGACATTTTCCTGCCCCATACGATCCCCCAGGAATATCCAGAAGCACGAGAACAAAGCACCCCGGGGAGGGCGTCTCTACAGAGAAGAAAGAGGAAGGAAAACCCCCGAGGAACATCATGTCCCGAAACCCGGCCAAAATACAAGAGACGCGAGTGAGCGACACCCACGGTCAGGGGTGCTGGGTTTGCAGCGAAGCCGTCGTTTTGCGCGTTTTGATCACAAAGTCTCAGCCGCTTCAAAGCCCAAGACCAGGTGGGCCGCAGGGCTCAGAGGCAAACGCAGCCCAAGGCCATGGACACAGACAGCGACCGAGTCTCCCGCTGCAACAGGAGCCGGGCAGCCCGCGCCCCCCCGAGTTCACGTCCTGTGCCCTGTGCTTGACCTTGTGCTCGACCTTGAGGACACAGCATGGGCTCCACACGGCCGTCGCCCTCAGAACACGTCCCGGGAAGCACGAGGCAGCGGCCGTGAGACGCGGGACGAGGACACGCGGGACGGTGTCAGGGAAGACACCGCTGAGCTGCGCACGGGGGACGTGTCCCCGCAGGCTGAGCCCCCCACGTGCGAGGCCGCCGGGCTGCGCGAGGGCACCGCCTGGGTGTTGGGGTTCGATCTCTGGACCCTGGGGCTGCGAGGCGAGTGTCTAACCCGCTTCCCAGCGCCCGGACGTTCTGACGGTCACGCACATTGAGCCGTGAGCCGTGAGAGCTCCCCGCCGGCTCTGGGGTTACGACGGCGGCTGACCTGCGACGCCCCCGGCCCACCCCGCGTGGAGCCCGGCGGGGACGGAAGCACGCGACACCGGTCAGAACGAGGGGAGAGAGCAAAAGGGACCGAAAACGTTGCTTAAAGCAGGACTAGCCAAAGACTCCGCAAATCTGATAAGCACATTATCCTTCGCACCGAGAAGCCCGATAAACTGCGACGAGGCTGCACGACCCTCCTGCCGCGCGGGTTTTGCTCATCGGCTTGAGTCCGAGCTCTTTCCTTTCCAAAGCCCGACGTTCGTCACCCTGAGGCGTGTCTATTTTTACCGTTTCCGTCCTCGCGAGGCCGCCGTTGGCTGTCAGGGAGCGGGAACTGGTGTCGCTAGGCAGCTGGGTCTGTCCCATAGTTTCCAGTCACAGATCTTGTCATAAATCTGGAAAACGTTTGCACGCTGCCTCCGGGGGTTGCAAGTCACGTTGCTGTCACCCGAGGTCATTGACGGTTCTTCGGGGACGGGGTGGGGGGGTGGGCGCGCTAAGGGGGGTGCTGACGGTGGGGTGTTGGTGACGAGGACGCTCCACCCCACTCAGATGCGGACGGAGCTGTCGGTGCCCCGGGGCCCTTCCCGCCAGAGACGTGTCTCTCTCTGTTCCAAACAGCATTTCGTCTTTAAAGACACGTCGTTGTGAAACGCGACCAGACGTCCCGTTTCAAATGGGACAAGACGGCGGTCCTGTTTCAGACGCGACGTCTGCTCAGCCTCGGACATTTATCGGGGTGGCATTGATTAGTAAAATCGTATAGGCTTTTCTTTTTTTAATATATTTTTATTTATTTATTTATTTTTGACAGAGAGAGAGAGAGAGAGATACAGAGACAGAGAGAGAACTGAACTGGGGGAGCTCCCAGTTCAGCATATGGGTCCGCACGGGCCGGGGCCGGGATTCGATCCTCGGTCCCCGGGGCTGCAAAGTGAGCGCCTAACCCACTGAGCCCTCCTGGCTTCCCCGGCTTTTCTTTTTTTTTTTTTAAAGGCTTTTTACCATTGTTTTATTTTTTGTGACAGAGAGACAGAGAGAAGGGGGAGGGCCCAGAGCCGTCTCCATAGTTGTACGTCATCCGTTTTCGACCTGGTTTCATCCCACACAGGTGGGCGGGGGCCGTGCAGGGCAGGAACTGAACTGGGGGGCCCCTCGCATGGGAAGCTCACCCCAGTTCAGCACATGGGTCCACACGGGCCGGGGCCGGGATTCGATCTCCGGTCCCCGGGGCTGCAAAGCGAGCACTTAACCCGCTGAGCCCTCCCGGCTTCCCCTGAAGGGCATTTGTTGTGCCCCATGTCTATGAAAAAAAATGGTGGTTTTCATTATTTTACCTATTCGAGGGTGTTTTAACTCCTGAACCGTCTCTGCCGCCCCGAGACGCGGGCCCCGCGCGGCCTGAGCGCTGGTGCTGGGCTCTCTGCCGTTCAGTGGCTCCTACGGCCCCGCACACGCCCCACGGACGACGACGTCACGAAGACTGAAACAGCTCCCACGACCAGCTTTCATTGGAGGACGCTTGGATTTTATGAATAATTCCCCTTTCGTTGAATTTTCCATCTTTGCTTCTTACCCAAAGGTGATATTTTTTTTGGTTTGTTTGTGTTGGAAAATTTGAGGATGTTAAACTGCTTGAGGGGTCAAGACATGAAAACATTCATTTTTCTGAGGGAGATGTTGTTGAATACACTGATAGGAATGTTTCAAATGCTTTAAATATTTTAAATCGCTTGCATTAAAAACAAATGATGGGGGAGGCCGGGATGGCTCAGTGGGTTAAGCACTCACTTTGCAGCCCCGGGGACCGAGGATCGAATCCCGGCCCCGGCCCGTGTGGACCCACATGCTGACCTGGGGAGCGCCCCCAGTTCAGTTCTCTCTCTCTCTCTGTCAAAAATAAAAAAATAAAAAATATATATATATTTAAAAAAAACAAACGAACCAGCAAGAAACAGACTCATAGAAACAGGGACCAAAGGCGGTGGGTGAGGAGACCGGAGCCGATAACAGCGTGACAGGTGGTCCCTAGGACTAGTGGGTGACACGTTATGAGGCATAAAAATGTCAAGTCACCATATTATACACCTGAAACTAATATGAGTATAATATTGTGTACCAGCTACATGTAAATAAGATCAGCTCCCGCCCTGCGCGGCCCCCGCCACCTGTGTGGAACGAAACCACGTCAAAAACCAATGATGTGCAACTATGGAGACGGCTCTGGGCCCTCCCCCTTCTCTCTGTCGCTCACCTTCTCTCAAACAATAAAATCAATCTTAAGATAAACACAGAAAAGCATCCAGGTGGACGTCAGCAGGGCAGCCCCAGGCCCGGGGCCGCGGCGGGCACAGTGGCCTGGTGCCTTGTCCGTCCCGAGTCCCCCGCGTTGCAACGTGCACGGCGTGAGGGCCCTGCAGAGCCTGTGCCGCACAGAACCTTTGGCGCCACGTCGGCCGGTCGGACGGGCCGACCCGGGGCCCCCGGTTCCCCTGCAGCCGGACGCTCGGCCCCCGGAGGCTCTGGCGGCTGGTCCGGCTCTTCCTGGCTGGGCCCGTGGAAAATGCATTTCTATTTGGCAAACGCTTTTCCAATCGGGCTTTTAAAAATTCCGGGGGACTTTAATGGCAGAAAATCACTCCAGTTCAAAGCCCTTATTGTCTTTTTTTTCTCTTTCTTTTGAAGTCGGGCAATGAAACAAGACCAAACTCCAGTTTCGGGGAAACGAATTCCCAGCGGAGACCCGAGCGCATCCGCCGACGGCCTTAAATGCCCTGCAGGCTCCCGGAGGCCAGCACCTGCTTCCAATTTCCACAGTCCGGTCCCCGCGGGGGACGGAGGGCAGAGCGGCCCGGAAGCGGCCAGCCCCCCACCGGGGAGAAGGGGCCTCCGTGTGAGCGAGGAGGGCGCAGGGACCCCGAGGACCAGACGCCGGGGGTGTGGCACACGCACGTGTGGCAGGAGGGGCAGGGCCGGCGTGCGATAGTGAGCGAAGTCAGCACAAGCGACTCCAAGGCCTCTCCTGTGTCCCAGATCCAGCGCAGGCGTGACACCCGGCTACACCTGAACTTCTAGCAGCCGCGTGGCCCCGGGAGCACGCTGGGTCGTCCGGGGGTCGTCCGGGGGTCGTCTGGGGGTCGTCTGGGGGTCGTCGGCTGTCGCCCTGGACCTCCCGCTGACGGGAGTCCCTGCGTTCCGTTCGCTAAGCCTGCAGAGCCCAGATTCCTCCTGATAAGAACCACATGGGGACCAGCCTGCTCTCTGAGTTAGTGTAGATCCAACTCAACTTTTAAAAATAATAATGTGTATCTGGCAGGGTGTGTGGGGCTCGGCTGCTTCGCATTCTATGTCCGGGTTATGAGGAGCAAAAGAAAAGAAAAGAAACGAGTTGTTAGCGTTTCCTGTTCAGGAATGCAGCCTCCACTCTGTCAGAATTGTACCCTGTTAAATAGCAATTTAACTTACAGCTGAAGTGAGTAGTAAGCGCAATACCCTATACAGGACGCCAGTGAGCAAGATAACCTCCGGGAGAGCATGCTGAATGTTTCAATGTAAAGATACACGTATTTTATTAAGTAAATTACAGCTAATACTGCGTGTTCCTCCCGTATTATCATCGCCAAGCAGCCCTACAATAAGTAGGAGACAGGAGGCAGGTAAATTACGTGCAGATAAATCCCGTTTTCATCCCCTTACAACGTGTCCGACGAGTCCCGAGATGTGTCAGCAACGAACACTTCGGCATTTGCACAGGGAAAATGATCCGCTGACTCAAAAGCATTTAATCAGAGGTTGCATCTACATGCACATGCACACACACACACACACACACACACACACGAGCATACATGCACACATGACCGCACATGCAGGCACAACCATAAATGTGCACACACGAGCATACATGCATGACTATATAGGCATGTACAACCACACAAACAACCACGCACGCACACACATGCATGTGCACATGCACACACATTCACACACACGTGCGCGCATACACACAGTCACGGTGCTTGTTGGTTTAAGGCGTCGTGGGCGTCTCCAGGCAGCCATGGCTGTTGTCTGCACAGAATGGGACTTGGGCCCCGACGGACCTCCCCGCTCCGCTGTGTCACGAGGCTGAGAGCCAGGCTTCCAGTGGTAACAGCCCAGCTCCTCTGTGCGGAAAGGTGGCCGGGGACACAGGCGTGCACGTGTTTCGCTCTTGCTGAAGCTCCCAGGGATGGAGACCATGGTGTTCACGCCCACAGGCACGACTGTAACAGGCCCAGAGGTGCTTCTCACAGACGCAGAACAGCGTCCCGGGACGGCCTTCCTCCCACACGACCCTGAGGCAGGGTCGAAACGCTCCCTGTGACCCCGTGAGTGTGTGAGCCCCAAACACGCCGACGAGACGGGGGCAGCGGGCGTGACGTGCTGGGAGGACCATCACGTTTCCATCCACGCAGCCCCCGCGTGCGGCGAGCAGCCGCGGACCCTCAGCGGCTCCTTCGTGCCCAGCACGGCTGACTGCACCACGGTGCTTTCTCTCGAAGGGACGCGCCCGGGGTCACAGAACGGCTCAGCGGGAGCACATTCTAACCTCCACGCTCACGGCCCCGTCCCGATACAGCCAGGGCGGGGCGTGTGGGCGAGCCGGGCCCTGCTCTCCCTTTCCCTGCAGAACCGAACGCTCTCTTCCCTCACAGGCTGCTCGTCCTCAGTCCCCGGGGAGGAGGGGGCGCACACGCACACGCACACGCACACGCGTGGGCCCCACCTCCCAAGGCCCGGATCCGGGGCAGGTGCTGGGGGAAGGGCCGGGAGAGCAGGTGCCATCAGTTCACTTCTCAGCCGAATCCAGAGAAAAAACTCATCACCAAGGCCCCTCATGGAGCTGGCAGAACACGGAGAAAATATAACCCAGAACATCTGTGGGCCGGCCGCACAGACCGGGGCCCCTCAGCCCCCAGCCCGGCCCCCTGCCCGGCCCCCAGCCCCCCACCTGGCCCCTCAGACCCCTGCCTGGCCCCTCA
>PVKE010052037.1:0-10461 GCA_004027555.1 Craseonycteris thonglongyai | reverse complement strand
ATTTCCCTCTAGACTGCCTTCCCTGCTTCTCTCCACCCACCTAAATCCTATCCATCCTTCAAAAACCAACCCAGTTTCCACCTTGGTTATAAGATTTTCTGTGATCATCAAATGTCTTCTGTACTGAAGGAAGGAGTCTTTTCTTCAATACTAAATTCATTACCATAGTCCACCTTACATTTTTCTGAAAATTATTTTCTATGTTTTTCCTCTCAACGCTCTAACCAGATAATCTTACTTAGGTCAGGGACAAGAATTTGTTCCTCTTGGTGGCTCAGTCAAATTTAGCATTGTTACTACACAGAAGTGTTCCATAAACTATTGATTGATTCATTGTAAAAATCAGTGAACCATTAAATTTATTGTGGCAATTGGCTTAATATGTTAATTAACTTAGTGCTAATATTCTTTCTGGCAGCATCTCTTCCTGTCCCCCAAGGACGTCTAAAACGTTGAACTGATCTGCTCCCATCTAGTGGTAATTGAAACACAGGTGGTTCCTGTGGCCAGAAAATGGCTCTGGGTAGAATGTGCCAGAAAAACTTTCTCTCAGTGGGTGTGACCATGAAAGAAGACTACATCTTGTGGATTTCCTGCCCACAGAGATAAGGAGGCCTGCCCAGAAAAAGGTCTAGGACCCCATCTACACTATCAAATGGAAGACAGGGCCATCAAATTGAATAAAAGGACCTCTGCTGACCCTATATCCTTCCCCAATTACCCTCAACTCTCTCATCTCCTTCTAGCCAAGCTTTTTAAAAGAAAATTTACATGTTCTGCCTCTACTTTCTCACCCCCACTGACTCCTTTTCTCCTGGCTGTGGAACTTGTTTCCTGACCTCAACACTGAAAACAGCCTCCTCATGGATACTCTTGTCACATTCAAAGGAAACTTACTGGTTCTAGCAGCATTTGGAACAAGTTCCATTTCCTTCTTTCCTAGGTATTCATGAGCCCATACTTGTTTCATTGTCCTCCTATGTAACTCCCAGGGAAGCTCTTGCCATTCTCCTTCTCCTTAGCTGATTCGTTCAGTACTGATGTTCTCTGGTTCCCCCCTCCTCTTCTGTTCTCACACTGTACACTCTCCCTGGATGACTGGACCTGCTTCTGAGATGGCAGTTCCCTCCTATACTGTGAGGACCCCTAACTCCACTTCTGCCCCACACAGCCCTAGTGCCACAAGCAGAACAAATGGACTGCAGATGAGCTGCGGACGCCTAAAGCTGAACACATTCAAAACTGAACCAATGAGCTCCACCTCCAACACCCATGCTTTTGTGCTCCCTTCTCCATAAATAGTAATGTTTGCATAGACAGTGACCACCCATCAATTTCTTGATCAGAACCATGGCAACTTCTTTGATTCTTCTCTTGCCCTCTTAGCCAATTAATAACTATACTCAATTCTACCTCCTCTTATCTCATGAACTCATTCATCTCACTGCTCTTTCTCTAGACAGGTACCATGAGCTTTACCTGATAATGTCAAATTCCTCCCAAACAGTTCTTTGCCTCCAAGCTCCTCCACTTCCCATAGTTGCATACCTTTGCATAATGGGAGCCTAGTAGATCAAATGCAAAGACCCTCAAGATATACATTTCTGCATGACCCTCACCTCCTTAAACCCCTGCAGTGATCCCCTGAGGACCCCAGGATAAGTCCATACTCTTTAATACGGCTTATAAATTACTCTGTGATCTGGCCTCTATTGTCTTGTGTCATCCCACTTTCTCTTTTGCACTCTGGGCACAGCCCACTGAACTGCTAAGAACTTCTCAGTTGCAATTTGTGGTTTGTAGGATGCTTGTCCGAATAAGAAACCAACCTCCTCAGGGACCATCTTTCTTCATTTCCAGTATACTAAAAGGAGTTCCATGTCTAGCTGGGTACTTATTTAGTATGTCGCCAAAGTCTCACCTTCATAGTTCTTTTTATTTATGCCTTCCTTCCTAACATTTCAGAGCAAGTCCCCAAGCCTCTCAAACTGAGAAATGTTTCACCATCTCCATTTCTGCCAGATGGACTGTGCCTTTCCCACATCTGTGTCTCTTCTCAGTATGTTCCTCCAGTTGAAGAAACTGAGGTTCAAGCCCAAATGAAAAATGTCCCTCTTTAGGGAAGCTGCAAATACAATTTGCTCTCCTCACTTTTTCCAGCTTCCTGAAGGTCAGTGCTTAGCTGGGCAGTAGTCATCTATCCCCTTATACTAGGTGTTGAGGGCCTAGGGCCTGGAGTCATACCTTCTTAAAGCCTGGGATTCATTGTTTTCTCAACAAATGTTTATTGAGTTGAACATTTTCTGAAAACTGTATTTAGTATTGCCCTTATGTTGAGCCACGACAAGAAAAGAAAAAAAAATATATATATATATGTGTGTGTGTGTGTGTGTGTATCCCACAACACTTTCAAACCTCAAAAAAAAAAAAGTTCAGTAAAATCAGAAAAAGCTCCCTTTACATAATTTTCCTTTTCTAATAGGGCATTACTTCGTTCATTCATTCATTCATCCATTCATTCAGTTTCACTAACAAACAACTTTTAAGGAAGGCTAGTAGATTGATCACTTTATCTGGAAACTTCACTTGAATGAGACCGCATGTAAATAACTACTAAGGAGTTAATGTGTCTAACTATAACAGGAAGTATCTGAAGGAAGGTAGAGAAGAAACCAACAAATGTAGAAACTGCTGAAAGAACTTACCTTTTCTGAGACTTTTTGCCTAAAAATAGAAGAAATAGAAAAATGGCATCAGCAAAAGTAGACACAATCGATTTTTTAAAGGAAGAGTAACATGAAATGCCCATCATCAGAGCTGTCTTTCAAGTGCATTATGCATTTACTAGGTGTGCCCCATCTATGTCTCAGAGAACTGAGGTACTGGGTTAATGTTCTAATTCAAATGGTGGGGCATAGAACAGGCCTGTTGGTACAGACAGATGCTTTTCAGAGTTCCAGTCCATCCTCTGTGCTGCTCAAAAAGACAGAAATCTAGCCTGAATTGTCTGATGATCAGACCCAACTCTTCCTGATCTGCCATTCCTCCTACCTGCAGATTCTTCCCAGGCACTTCACTGCTAGTACTGCAAGAGTACTGTATGTGTCATTCATCTCACACCATCTTCTCTGTGAGAATCCACAGGGGGGATGTCATGCTGGTCTCAGTGGTGGGAGTTACACACCTTAGCTGAGTAACCGGTGTGTTATTATCTCACAAACACAGTGAATATCACAGCTGGTTATGTTTCTATCTTTGACCGGTGGCAAGGAAATTCCAACCCAGACCCAAGACTCTCTTTTATCAAGTGTACAGGACTTTGTGACACACATTTTTGTGTCCTAACTTCACCCCTGGCTCCAACCTATTTTTGTACTCTAAATTTTAGCCTTCTTTTTCTTATTTTTTAACTAATTTTAACTTGATATATTGAATGCATTCTTTTGTAAATTATCTTACATTCTTTTTGAAAAAAGCAGAGTATAAATAAGTAGACCAATGAATGAGCTATAGAGTTGGCCTCTAGGGGAAATAAAGCAAGGGAGAAAAAGTATTTTGAGGAGAAAAAAGTCACTGGGAAGCAGTATATTTTAGGGGTTATAAACTGGAGCTCTAGAATCATCCAATCTGGGTTCAAGTCCTATTTTGCCAACAGGACTGTGTCTTTGAATAACTGCTGTCCTTTTTAAGCCACAATGTCTTCATCTGTGAAAGGGACATGAAATTATATCTTCCTCATTGATAAAACAAAATGTATTCAAAGTATTTAGTCCAGAGCCTAGAGCTTAGACAGTGTTCAGTTACTATTCTAAACCTTAACATGTTAGAAATTACTGTACCCTGGGAGCACTGAGCCATTAAAATGTCCCTGCTCCTGCTGGTGACATGGACCGAACACACTTCAGCAGAGAGAATTAATCTGAATTAATTTCAGATTTGGTGTATTTATCCTCATATATGTTTTCCTTCTAGAAACAATTATACACATAACAATACCTGGGTAAAAATTTGTTCCTACTGAGAAAGTTTCTTTTTGAAGAAAAGGGAACTAAGGGAGCACAGATTCAGTTTCGTGCTCTGTACTAATCCTGTGAGCTGATACAGGGAGAAAAAAGACTTTTAACCAAGAAAAAAAATAAAGCCTTATTCATCTGAAGACCAGTGGTTTTAGGGGCACATCTAGATGGGGTCTGATCTCTGACTCTGGCCCCTGCTGATACAAGACTTGAGATTTGGCTTAAGACATCATTGTCTCAGTTTCCTTATTTACCAAACAGGGCTAATGATAACAACTAATCAGAGAATGATGCTGCAAGGGGAAAAATTGTTACTAGACAGGCCCATGTACAGGGGAGCATGTTTCACCCCTATTTCTCAGAAGAAAGGAGCAAACGTCTGGATCGTAAGACAACTAGGGCCAGAGCCAAGTCCAGGTTCAGAAGCTCCATCTGAGGACAGGAGAGGGTTCCAGATTCTGGTTGTTACATGGCTACTAAGCCACAAATATTCAGTTGTCCCCTTTTCCCAGCTTTCTAAACCCAAAGAGCCTATAAAAGCCTCAGAATCCATTGGTACTGTATATATCCAAATTTATTGTTGTTCACTTGTAGTCTTATAAATGCATCAGCTATGAAACCTACCCACCATCTCTAACACTGTCTCTACAGGAAAAATGTTCTTCATGTTTCAACTTAACTTATAATTAAAAGTTTTGGAAGACAAAGTCACCAGAAAGTCAGAGATTTCAGAAGAGGTTGCAGAAACGGAGACAATTTAAGCATTCCGTTAATGATCCCCTGACTCTGCTACAAAGTCAGTGATCTTTCTGGGCTCCTCTCTCTTTGCTGGCATGACTGTAACTAGCCTAACTGCCCGTTATCTGTTTCCTGTTTGCCCCACACTGATTCCCACAGCAGGGGCCTACAGTTTACAAGCTATCAGTTTGACATCTTGTACAGAAATGACTCCAAGGTAAAAATTTCAAAACAACTCCACTGCTTTTCTCACCCCTACTTATGAAGCAGCATTAACCAGCTCACGCCCCGCTACACACGCACACAACTTCAATTCTGTTCTTTCGATCTACCAACATTTATTAAAGGATTTTGGAATTTGGGAATAAATGTCCTCTTTACGCAGGTGACTCAGCCCATAAGTCCTTAAAGATTATTTATTTAGCTAAATCACAGGCCCCTGATCCAGAGGGCAACACATACGTAGTTCCCCACTCTTCCCTTGCCCCTCCGTTTTGCCATTGTCACCCAGGCAGGACAGAAAGGAGGACTGGGGTCAGCTTTAAGATCTCAGTGGAAATGATAAGCAGTAGTGGGAAAAAATCTAATGTTTCTTTTGCCCGAGTGCCATGTTTATGCATTTGGAATGGTCCTAAGATGATGGGATCCAATCTTAGCAGAGACATTTTAAAGGCTCCCAGGTTACAGTTAATGAAGTTCCTGCACATCTGTGGTGACCTTCTCCCTTGTCTTTCTGGATTGGTTAGAAAACTAATCTAGTTCCCTTATTCTTAAATTTGGGGTGAAAGATCAGATTATAGAGGAAAACTGTTAGGGATCGGTAGCTAATACTCTTGCTGTTGCTAGCTAGGGTAGGTGAGTGAGGATACAGGAAGACAACAGAGAGCCGTTGGGTAGCAGTTGTTTTGAGGTCATCGGACAGCTCCTGAATGTGAAGCAGGGATGTATTAAAAGCTGCTTAATGTTTATGAATTTCATAGCCTTGCATGTTTCTGCCAGGTGAGTTTGGCGCACTGTGGCCGCACACACGCAAGGTCTACCACAGACTGTGGGCCCACAGCCAGCTGGTTGGCCCACGTTAGGGTTGGGCACACTTGGGGGTGGTGATGGGAGCGCTGCTGCAGCTTTTCTATGGTGTTCCACCTGCCATTCCAGGCAGCAGACAATGGCTTCTCGAGGCAGCTTCCTTACTCTCTGCTTCTCCAGACCAGAGTGGAGGAGAAGCATAAATACGTGGTGCCTTTGGTTAGGGTTGTGACCCTGGTGCATACACATTGGGGAGAAAATGTGGGGATTTCTCGCAGGGAGAGAGCAGCTCCACATGTATAAGGCAGACAGGTATGAGACTCTTGATGAAGTCAGGTGTTTGGGAGCAGTGCCTTGAAAACCTTACTGGACATTAGATTCACTTCCTAGTGAGATTGTAGTACTGAAATCAAAGGCACCTGGGTTCTTAGTGGACATAGATTATGTATCTTTTTTATTTTCTAGAATTAAATAAGAGCAAAGAACCAACAGAGTATCTCATTTGTCTGTTATCATCCTAGCAAGTTGCCTTGAAGATAGTAGCATTTTGGGAAAGCCAGGATGGCTCAGCGGGTTAAGTACCAGTACTCGCTTTGAAGCCCCGAGGACCAAGGATCGAATCCTGGCTCCAGCCCAGGCGGACCCACATGCTGAACTAGGGTCTGCTTCCCAAATGCGGTGAGGCTCCCAGTTCAGTTAAAAAAAACACACAAAAAAGATAGTAAGCATTTTTTTTAATGTATTTTTGTTGAATGAAAAGCAAAAATCAGTCATGTTTTAATGCAAATGTGTACTGGGCTGCTTCCCACATCTCCAGTGACTGATGTCTACAGAGCATAGAGCACGACATCCTGCTTCAGTTAAAGCTTGATCACTTAATTAAATTAATACATAGTTTCCCGTGGATTTCTACATTGTTTTTTTCTTTTAAGTTGTATTATTTTCATAGGAAGGTAGACTCACGTACCTTTTTTTAGTCGCCTTGCCAGCCAGATGATAAATGCCAACCCCGCGAATGCAGTTACCATGACTGCCACTGGGATGAAGAGGGGGTTGTAGTCACCCTCCCTGATCATGGAGAAGCTCCTGTCCACTTCTGAAAGAGAAATCAGGAAGACGCATAGCATGAGGCTACAAGCATTGTCTCCTTAGTGTCATCTCATCACATTGGACTTTCCCCCTCCTTATATCTTGCAATAATAGCCCATTTGATGCCATCTGATGATGAGGGAGCTGGCACGGGAAGGCCCATCATGAGTCTGTGGCAAAGACAAAGTACTGGACCAGCTTTTTTATCCCAATGTCTATGGAATCTCAATTCTAAGATTTGTGATTAATGGAGCTCCTAGTAAATGCAACTTAAAAATATTGGCAAGAAGTAGTCATCATTGTGTTTAGGTCCATAGTGCTTTTCAATGTTTGGGACTCTAAAATGCTAAAAAGAGCTAAAATGTATAATGTGATGGTCAGAAAAAAGTAGAAGCAGGGAAGCCGGGATGGCTCAGTGGGTTAAGTGCTCACTTTGCAGCCCCAGGGACTGAGGATCAAATCCTGGCCCCGGCCTGTACAGCAGACCCATATGCTGAACTGGGGAGCGCCCCCAGTTCGGTTCTCACTGGGGTGAGACTCTGGCCCAGTTCCTGTCCTGTGCAGCCCCACGCTCACCTGTGGAATGAAACTATGTGGAAAAACCAATGATGTGCAGCTATAGAGACTATTCTGGGCCCTCCCACTTCTCTCTGTCTCTGTATCTCTCTCTCTCTCTCTGTAAAAAACAATAAAAATAAATCTTAAAAAAAAAAAGCCAATGATCTCAATCAAGTCATTTATCAATCAAAGGAAACTGTTAATTCTTTTATTTTGAAGCAGATGTGCAAACATATGTACTTGATATTTACATGCCTAGGACCTATGCTAATCTGTCTTTCAAATGGTGTTGTCCTATCACTCCTTCCACTCCTTTGCAAACAAATAAAAGAATATATCTGTATATCCTCTTTTAAGTGTGAAATAAGTTCATTTGGGAGCCTTTATTGAAACAATGCTGCTATAAAAAAAAATCCATCTTCTCATGCCACTAATTAAAGAACTTCCTTTTGCATACAGGCACAGGGTCTGACTATGTCTTTTGTTTCTCATGTTACTTTGACAAACTCATTCAAGATGCTTCCATCCCCATGCCCAAATATACAGTGGAAAGCAGGCTCAAGTTCCTAGAGGATACAAACAGAGGGCACCTATTGGCTGCATGAGAATGAGTAAATGGACACTAGCCCAGTCTTAAAAGGAAAGGTCCCTTCAGCCTGATATGAAATCCTCCTCCCTGACTCCCTACCCCACTGCCTGGTCCTGCCCACACAGAAATCAGCTTCTCTTATAGCGTCCATGGATCCCACCATTTAAAGACTTCTGTCATTGGTACAGATCATCTCAGGGGCAGAAATGGGTAGATAATCTTGCTAATTTAATACACACTTATGTAGCATCTATTGTCTGGTGGTGTGTCAGGTAGAATAATATGGAGAGATGGGGGAGACATAGTTCTCATGAACAGATAGATTTGGGAGGCATTGGCTTAGTGATAATTGGGAAGTGTTTAATACTTTGAGAATTATGTAGGCATTAGTAACCTTTGTGGCAACATTTTAATGGACTAACAGAAGTGACATTGTACTGGAATAGAAGAATGGAGTAGAAGTAAGTCACTATTAAGGATTAAGACAGGAGGAGTTGCAAATTGGCTGAAAAAAAGAAATGGCTGTCATTGAAGGAAGAAGCAAGACTAGCCAAGGATTTTGTAGTTAATGTATACAAATTTATTTTTAAGCCATGTACACTTAGAAAAATTAAATGTAAATCTTCAATATATCTTTCCATACCATCTGCTCCATCTTTAATGTCTTCAGTATATTGGGACAAACTGACTTACTTTGACATATTGGACTAGGGCTCGTCCAGATTCCAGATGATCCACAAATAGTTTCCTTCTTCCCCATTAACTCAGTTCCTTCTGAGCAATTGAAGGTGCATGTGGAAGTAAAGCTGAAATTGGCCAGGGGATGAGTACAATCCATGTTACCCAAATCAGGTGCTGTTAGGGGCTCACACGGAATCACTTCAATGAAAAAAGAAAAACCAGTGTTGCTGAGCGGAGAGATTATCCCTTGAGCAAAGGTTTTTAGCCAAAGTTGCCTAATTCAACTGTGGAACCATCCACAGGAATCTAGACATTACTAATCTAGAAATTGCTTCTGATAATTCTTCCAGATTTCATTTTTTTGAGAGTGATGGAGCGTGATGAGTCAGGGAGGAACCCAGGAGAGCACTGAAGGCCTTTGGGAATGGGAGGTGGGAAAGAGGAGGGGAGGGAAGGTGGGCCCCTCCAAAGGGCTCCACCAGCCCTGGTCACTCTCCAACTCTCTTGGAAGTGTCCCAGTACCTGGCCTTTGCTTCAAGAATTCTAATAGAATATTTTCAGTGACTGTAGGAAATATCCACCCTTCACTTGTTTTAAAGTCCACATAAGTAACTTGGAAAAACATCCCAATTCACTGGAGCAAGTCCCTCAACTTCCGTAAAATTCATCAGGTTGGTCAGTGTAGTGCTATGCTTTCAATAAATAATTTTGACAGTTCTTTTGAGAATTAAGCCACTTAAGCTAGTGAGTCAGAAGCACAAATGTAGAAAATGTAACCAAAACTTCACAAGTTCAGACACTACCAGTTTTCTTCCGAATAGGTATTATCTAAGCCCACCACATTGCAAATAAAAAATAGATCAAGAAATTGTGTTTTTATTTTTCAAAGCAGTTGTTATTGTCTGAGAGTTCATGGAGGAGAAAAAATAAAGAATGATTTTAAGAACAAATAAAACAATAAAAAAGAAAAAAAAAGACCTCTACCCTCCTCGAAGGAAATTGGTTGGTGTTAGGCTGGTGTTCAGTAGGACACCACAAAAATAGGTGTTATTGAGAGGAGAGAACAACAATAATTTAACTGAGATTCAGCAAGAGTAATTATTCATGCCTTCACAATGAGAAGGGAAAAAAATTCAGTGTAACCACACTGATTGCTGAAAATTTCATGCATACTGCTAGATGGCTTCAGAGGTATTTGGCTATTTTTTGTTTGTGGTTTTTCTTTTTAGTTTTCGTGACAGTAATACATCTGAAAAGCATTACAGTATAATCAAAGGTTAAATTAAGTTCCAAACGAGGGTACAGACTTCTTGGCATGACGCCACTACTGCATTTTCTCAGTCTGCGTACCTAGGGCTGCCGTGACAATGCCTCTAGTTAGAACCATCACTCACCTTGACAGGTGGGTTCTAGAGATGACCAGGTGCCAAATGGTCCACAGGTGGTTTCCTCAAACCCAATCATGTCTGTTCCCTCAGAGCAATTGAAGGCACATTGTGAGCTGTAGCTGAAGTCTCCCAAAGGGTGAATACAGGCCATAGTCCCCAGCTCGGGGGCCTCCAAAGGCTCACACTGGATCACTTCAATAAGAAAAGAAAAGAGCATTGGGACGGACCTTGAAAACATCTTATTAAGAGAAATAAGTCAGTATGAAAGAATCAAGAAACACATGGCCTCACTTATAGGTGGGATATAAAACTGAAAGTAACAAAGACACAGAGACCTGTGGACACAGTCAATAGTTTAGTGGTTACCTGAGGGTAA
>PVKE010052036.1:0-10458 GCA_004027555.1 Craseonycteris thonglongyai | reverse complement strand
CCTCTCCCACCTTCCCTCCCTCTCTCCCTCCCTCCTCCTCCCCCTCCCTCTGGCAATCACCAAGCTATTGAGTGTGTCCATAGGTCTCTGTGTCTTTGTTACTTTCACTTTTATATTCCACCTATAAGTGAGGTCATGTGTTTCCTGATTCTTTCAGTCTGACTTATTTCGCTTAATAAGATGGTCTCTAGGTCCATCCTTGATAATGCACTTTGCTGTATTTTTATTTATGCCAGCGATTTCCGCCAATTCATTGATGGTTTTACCATCATTGTAGCAGTTTATTAGGATGTTTTTGGTTTTTTTAAAAGATTTATTTTTATTGATTTTTGACAGAGAGAAACAGAGACAGAGAGATACAGAGAGAAGGGGGAGGGCCCAGAGCAGTCTCCATAGGTGACATTAGTTTTCCATATAGTTTCACTCCACAGGTGGGCGCGGGGCTGCGCAGGGCAGGAACTGGGCAGGGAGCCTCCCGCATAGGTCCCGGCAAGAACTGAACTGGGGGCACACCCCAGTTCATCATATGAGTCCGCATGGGCCGGGGCCGGGATTCGATCCTCGGTCCCTGGGGCTTCAAAGTGAGTTCTTAACCCACTGAGCCATCCCGGCTTTCCCAGGATGTTGGTTTTTTTGTTTTTGTTTTTGTTTTTTATCAAAACTTATACGGTTGTATGTATGCGGACGATTTCGTGGAACAACAGGACGGCTTTAACTTGTGCTTGATGATTCTGGTGAGTTGATTCGCATTTGTCTGCCCGAATGCGTTTTAACTGGGCTTTCAGAACTTGATTCAGAAGATGTATTCATTGTAGCCCTTTAAAATTAAAAAGTATTAAAAATGAAATTATTAGCGTTTTGAATCTTTAATATGCATATTTACTACAGAATAACACTATTTATAATACTTGTGCCTAAGGATTACACAGATAGTCAAACGTATTCTATTCAAGCACAAGTCATGTATTGATTCTTAATATTTAAAACTATATATATGGCGATGACCAGCTGAAATCCTAGGAGCGCACTTCAGATATAATACTTTTGTTGTATAATATTATAGGATTATTTATAATGATTGAACAACATTCCCATATTAACAGAAAAAGGCAATCTTAATATGTTTGGTTTTTAGGTAACGTTTCCCAATCAACTCTGCGCACAGTTGACTGATGAAAACAAAAACAAGGTACTACAGGAGAACCGACATACGTTAAATTATGTATGTATGAGTTTTTGATTTTTTACTGTGTAGTTAACATTATTTAATGTTTTTTTAAATATATATGTAAAAGTACTTGATTTGCAAAACAGTGAATTCAATTTGCAAAAGGGTGAATTCAATTTGCAAAACCTGTATGAAAAACTAATGCTGTCAACTATGGAGACTGCTCTGGGCCCTCCCCCTTCTCTCTGTCTCTCTCTGCCTGTCTCTCTCTCTCTCTGTCAAAAAACAATAAAAATAAAA
The DNA here is from genome assembly GCA_004027555.1 of Craseonycteris thonglongyai. Classification (NCBI taxonomy): domain Eukaryota; kingdom Metazoa; phylum Chordata; class Mammalia; order Chiroptera; family Craseonycteridae; genus Craseonycteris; species Craseonycteris thonglongyai. The sequence goes on along the minus strand of PVKE010052036.1, from coordinate 8,990 downwards.
TCTAAAAAAAAAAAAATAAATAAATAAAAAAATCTAAGAGAATTAACACTTTCCAAGAAGTTAAACTCACTTCTCTTTTCCTTTATGTATTTTTACTGAATTGTGGCAGTTAGCTAGTGCCACAAAATTGCTATGTGGCATGCAACACTAAACAGTTACTTCTCAGGTGCCTGAGGCTTGCACTAACTTGACCTACTGCGGATCTTACTGGGCTCACTCATGTGTCTGGGGTGTGGGCTTTGAGTCAGCTGGTCTAGGCTGGGCTTGGCTAGGTGACTGGGTCTTCTCCAGTGCGACTCTCATACTCCTTCTGGATCATCCTCCATGTGATGGCAGAGGCACAACACAGCTAGCCCAGATTTTCAAGCCTGTTCTTGCATCGTATCCATTGTTATCTCACTGGCCAAAACAAATCAAATAGCCAAACTCAGAATCAAAGGATGGGAAAATATATCCCACCTCCTGATGGAATAGAAGTGTTACATGCCAAAAGACACAGGTAGAGTGAGAGCTGAAAAGTCATCAATCAACTACCTGTTTGGTTCACTACTTAGCCTTCCTCAGAACAGGGGCCTATCTTACAATACTGAAAATTCAGTAGCGCCTGGCCTTTTAAGGAATACATATGGGAAAAATTCAAAGCCTTAGTTTACAAAATACAGGGTCTGACAGAAGCAGTGCCCCTTCTTATGAGTTGGTAATCTCTACCAAATCTTTTCTTATAAATCATAAGCATGTATGATTTTGCTGTACTACGTAAAAAGGGTGTTACTTCTGCCAGACCCTGTATAGCACCTAATTTCTGTTATAAAATTTAGAAAAAAATAGTAGGTTGGGAATCATAATTTTACAGATACTATAGATTAGGTCCAGAGCACTTAACTGAATTAATCTATGCCCATACCTTTGATGAGGGTGGATTTCTGAGTTCTGTCCCGTGATCTTTTCCCTTTCTACCTTGAGCATCAGTATAGAAAACTCAGGTTATTCTTGACAGGGAAATGGCAGGAAGCAGTTATGAAATCAGAGTCTAGAGCTCCATGCATTCAGAGGAAGGATTTATTCTGTGTAATAAATAAATGTATTTATTTTCATTATGCCTATAAACATTGATTTTTTTTTTTGGACAGATGTTATTATCTAGCAAAGTTTGAAAGTATGACCAGAATCAATTTCTTAAATAAGCATTGCTTTATCATTATTTTTTTCAAATGGCTAATTTGATGTAAATCATTTAGGACAATAAAGCACAGGAAATGAAGGTGAGTGCTATAGTTTGAATGTTTGTGATTCCTCCCTCCTCAACTCTGTATATTGAAGTCCTACTACCCAAGGTGATGGCATTAGGAGCTGGTTAGGTCACGAAGCTCTCATAATGAAACTAAATTAGTAGCTCCATAAAAGAGGCCTGAGAGAGCTCATTTCTGCTTTCTCCAGTGAGAAGGCAAGAAGTCAGCAGTCTGCAATCGGAAGAGGGCCCTCACGTGACCATTTTACCACTGTAAAATTACCATTTTCATCTCTGTAATTCAAAAACCATCTGTGATGAGGCGATTTAAGTGTAAATGTTCTATTTCCATTTAGCATCTTATTGATTAATTTCACCGAGTTGATTATTATTATGATGGCTGTAAAATGGTGCTTTTCGTATATTATCATTTCAGAAGATAGAAAAAAATTAATTTATTTTACTTTGATAATAATTGGGATCCTGATTTTTGTTATACATAGTTTGAACACTAACATTTAAGAAACTTCCTAAATGCAATATCATAAATTTTTCTTTGTTTTCATTAACATTAGAATTTTCTTACTTCCTCTTGTTTTAGTGATAATATTACATAGTGATAATTATTGTTACTAATAATGTTTATTACATGCTTACTCTGTGTCAGGCACTGTGGTAAGCACTTATAGTATCTCATTTGGTCCTCAGAGTCCTTAAGAAATAGGTTCTGGTTTATTCTGGGTGATCTTTCAGTCTTTCCAGGTGTCAATAGTCTTAGTGTTAAGGCTATTGTACCCAGCTCTCAAGGTCAGTGCTCCTTAAAGTTTGTGGACTGGTCTCAGTCCACAAACTATTTGTTATTACTTGTCTACAACAAGAGGAGAGCAGAAATTGAGAATAATCATTTAGGAACTTCAATGGCAATTCAGCATTGCTGCAACCACTGTGATCAGTGAACTGGTTTTCTTGAACAGGGTATGGATTAGTTTGGTTGTTGCTGAACTTGCATGGTGAATCACGTTTGGTGAATTGCACACTAGTCATGTGCAGTAGGACCAATATTGCACCTTGTGATATAGTTTGGTAATTGTGAGCCTAGCAATGTGTAAAATCTGAGATTCATTGCTTTCAACAAAAGATAATTTAATTTAAAAGATAAATTTAAAGGATTATTGTTGGAGTTGGCAACTGATGAAGGGTTAAAGATCACTTTTGTAAATATATCATTTGGGAGTAGCGAGGGGGCATCAAATATATGGTGATGGGAAGAGACTGACTCTGGGTGGTGAGCACATAAAGCAATACATAGGTGATATAATGTAGAATTGTACTCCTGGAACCTATGTAACTTTTACCAAGCAATGCCACCTGAATAAATTTAACAAAATAAATAAATAAATAAATAAATAAATAAATAAATATCATTTGCTTCATTATAGATAAAATTTAAAAATGAATATTGTTAGCTTTCTGAAAATACTTAAAGAGTTCTTGCTCTAAATATTGGATGGCAGCTGTTAATGAAAAAAAAAAATCCAAATAATTCTTCCTTTTTTGATACATTACCTTCTACCAGAAATATCTTGCACCTGGCTAGATTAGAGTAACAAACCAAAAGAAAGCCTCATCTGTTACTTCAAAAACTGTAAGTATCACCATACGGGCTATTTGGTCAAAGATTTTTGCTAAATCATGATTGTGAAATAAAGTTAGGAATGTATAAACGATGCTTAATCACTTATACTACACTTTTAGTTAACAATATCTGCAATTTAAAAATTCTTTTTCTGTGTTGATTGTTTACTGAAATGTAATTTTATGTTAATTGAAACTAGTGATTCCTGGGATTGTATTTTGCCTATCTTTCCCCCATTTTTAAATAATTCATTTTTACTGTATTTTACAAAAGTATCTCTTAGAAATGGATTGGAAGAATAAAGAGTCTTTCACCACGGATAATTTTCACCATGGAAGCTGCTCTTTTGGAAGAGGCTCATTTTGAGGGGGACGACGGCAGTGTAGTAGGAACCAGGGCTCTGGAATGAGCTTCAGTGAAAGTAAAGCTTTAGTAACTAACTTTTACTAGTTAAATACGCTCAACTTGAATTTGGAGTGTTAACTGAATACATATCTAGAAAAAGGAGACAAGCGTCTCGCCCCAAATTCCTCCACAACATAGTTCAGAAGAACTTTGAAATACTGCCTTTGAGCGTGGAGGAGCAAGGAGAGGGGCGGGGCGAGCAACGTGAGGTCACCGTAGAGCGCCGCTGGCGCCGAGGTCAGAGCCGGAGCCTCATCGACGTCACTTCCGCCTGACTGCTTTCCGGGAGACAAGTGGATGGCCAGTGAGTTATTATTCAGAGATGGGGTTTGACTTTTTCTTGTGCTTCTGCAGAAGTCCGCTTTTCTTGTGATGGGGTCCCTCTTCCATCCTCCGGCTGGCTGTGAGGTGCCAGGTCGGGCCTCGTAGCCTTTCGCTAATGCGAGCTCTCCCACCTGAGCGCTGGGGACCCCCACTTCTCTTGTCCTGTGGCCCCAGCAGGTTTTAGCTTACCGGGCTGGGCCCCTCATGTCTCTTTCTTGGCCTTGCCTTTCGCTTTTTCTTCGCTCCTTAGCTGCTTCTCTAAAATACTGGAAGGTGGGCACTTTAAAACATACGACTTTACAGTTAATATTCAGCTGCTTTCAAACCTTGTTTAGAACGGCAGGGCAAAGGAAGGTGTAGGAGAGTAACTTTTCTTTGTCATTCACTTTTATCATTCACATTCATGATCACGAACTGCCTGCCGTTGCTCCATTAGCCCACTTGAGATGGTGGGCTAATTTCGACCTCCAGTTGCAATCTCTGATGTTGTGGCCTTGCAATGTTCAGGGTGATTCAAACTTCTGTTCGCTGTTTGGAAAGGTCTTTAGTGTATTTATGTTTGTTAACTGTAATTCAATTAAAAAAAATTTTATTTATTTATTTTTGACAGAGAGAGGGAGAGAGAGAGAGAGAGAGATACAGAGACAGAGAGAACTGAATTGGGGGAGCTCCCAGTTCAGCGTATGGTTCCGCACGGGCCGGGGCCAGGATTCAATCCCCGGTCCCTGGTGCTGCAAAGTGAGCGCTTAACCCACTGAGCCACCCCGGCTTCCCAACTGCAATTCAATTTGGCTTGATAAAGCTGTACCCATCCCAATGAAATGTTTGCTACCCACTTGTTAACTTATTTGAACTGACTGTCTGATAGAACTAAAACTTAACAGTATATTGACGTTGGATCTGAAAATAACCAGGTAATCCCTTCTGAAATTCAGAGAACCGCTTGTGAGTGCTTCAAATGATAGAAGTCATTGTTTTGTTGAAAGGTAAATTAAGGAGAGTATGAACACAAGGGCCTTTTTTCATTTTCTTAATTTTTCATTTATAATTGCTATACAATATATTAGTTTTAGGTGTTCAATGTAATGATTTGACCAAGCTTTTCCATCCTGTGACCCGCAGGCTGCACATGGCCCAGGAGGGCTTTGAATGTGGCCCAACACAAATTTGTTAACTTTCTTAGAACATGAGATATTTTTTATTTTTTTTTAAAGTTCATAGGCTATTTATTGTTAGTGTGTTTTATGTGTGGCCAAGGCAGTTCTTCCAGTGTGGCCCAGGGAAACCAAAAGGTTGGACACACCTGGATTAGACATTTATGTAACTTATGAAGTGATCACCCCGATAAATCTGGTACCTACCTGACACTATACATCGTTATTAAAATACCATGAACTATATTCCTTATGCTATATTTTACATCCCCCAGACTATTTTGTAACTAATAATTTGTACTTCTTAATCCCCTCCTTTATACCCATCTGTTAACCTTCCCCCCTCCCAGCTGGCAACCATCAAAATGTTCTCTGTATCTGTGAGTTTGGACAATGGCTTTTCAAAATAAAGCAAAATTCTCAGTCAAGAGATGTTACAGTTGTCTTCAAATAGCTGTATTGTAGGTGATAGTTTTTCATAACTTCTTTTAATTTTTAAAATGATTCTTTATATGTGTTATCTCTGTTAGCTACTCTTTCCATACAGTTCACCCTTCAAGAATGGCTCTAAATAGTCTGCATTAGGTCAAGGTATTTGATCATTTTATTACTAATGTATTGAGTGCTAATTGAGGCATTATCTTTCCTAATAGCTTTACCTGTATTATTCATTTAACATCAAAATCGTCCTATATACTGTTATAATTATTGTAGAGATGAGAAAATGTAATAAGCAAATCCCATGGTTTTTGGAAGGTAATTTTGCTGCTTTACATTTATACTTTTGAAAACACTTCAAATTAAACTTTAGAATTAAACAATAGAAATAGATTAATTATAATCTGATGTAATTATCTCAATCTTGAGCAATCATAAATTATATTTTATACTATTAGACTTTGGGATAAATTTGTTTTTAGAGGTTAACATCTTTAAAACCAGTGAACTCTAGTAGTTTTTCAGAGATTTTACTGTAAATCTGAAGGAGAATTACAGGTGACACTAACAGACTGTATGCCAAAGACAGCTATATTTACTGAGAGATTGTTATATTAATATTCTAAGATAATGCAGTGCAAAAAACACATTACAGTAGTAGAATTCTGGTGCAACATCTGCAGATGTCTCTATAGTCCCCCAAAATAAAAAAATATATATATAGGGTTTATTCTCCAGATTAGTACATGATTTTGTGTAACTACTTGGCATAGGGATGGAAACACCCAGAATGTACAGAAGTGTTTCTTTTTGATTCATGTGATGACTTCCTATTATATAAGTCCAAACTCTACTCTGATTTTAAGATTCTCCAAAATTTGGTTCCAGTTTATTTTCATTGGCTTTAGTCAGTTAGCAAATAGTTACTAAGTAACTAATACGTAGCAAGATATTTTGTTAGTCATGTGGAGATACAAATGTCATGCAACATTAATCTTGCCTTGAAAGAATAGCCTAATGGGTAAATACCCAGTGGAAAGTTCTGAGCAGAGAAACGACAGGATCTGATTCAGGTCTTCAACAGGATCATTCTGGCTTAAGAACAGATCATTAGAGATAAGGTAGGTGAAAGCCAAGAGACTTATTAGGAAGTTGTGATAATTCAGATGAGATAATGATGGCTTCTTGGGATGGAAAGAAAATGTGAGCAGCTGTTCAATTTGGGATGCATTTTGTAGGTAAAGCTAACAGACTTGCTTATGGATTAAATGTGGATTGTAAGAGTAAGATGGTTGTCAAGGTTTTGGGCTTGAGCAACCAGAAGGGTGAAATTGTCATTAAGAAGTAGAAAATGATGGGAGGAGCAGGTTTGTAAAGGAAGATTAGGAGTTGTTATGACATGTTATTGAGATGTCTGTTTGTCATCTAAGTGGAGATGTTGAGTAGGCAGTTGAATTTCAAGTCTGGAATTTAGTGGGGAGGTCATTGCTGGAAAAGAACATTTAGGAGTTGTTAGTAAACAGATGGTATTTAAAATTGTTAAAATGGAGACAGTCACCAAGTACGAATGTAAACAGAAAAGAGAAGCGGTGTAAGACTCGTGTCCATAGGCATTTTAGCCATTATAAAGTTGAGGAGGTGAAGAACCAGCAAAAGAGACATACTAAACAGCTAGTGAGGAACATGGACAATTTTGAGAGTCTAGTGTTGTGGCGTGCAGGGTGAAGTGGTGTGTTCTGTTTTATTAAGTACATTTGATGGGTCAAGTAGAACAAGGATTTGGATTAATCAAGGTACTCAAGATTCGTATTGATACATGATAACTAAGTCTGGAAAACCTCAGGAACTGGAAGAAGAGACTACTTTTGTTTGGGAGATATGGAAGCCTTTATAGAGGAGAGGGCATTTGATGTGGGCTTTAAAGGATTAATAGGTTTCTCGAGGTCCAGAAGACAAGGGAGAAGTATGGGGAGGGGTATTCCAAGCAGAGGAAAAATCCGAATTTCTTTCCTAGTCAGCTGCTTTAAAGATACTTTTGCATGTCCTTATCTTCCCTGTGTGCCCACTAGCCAATTCCTCCATCAGGGTAACCATTCTTGTTCAGACCTATTGAACACAGCTGAAGAAATTCACAGAAGACACAAATGATTGCTACCCAACATCAACTGGGTCATGTCTCAGTTGCCTGACCTCAACTAGGTCCTCTCTTGATCATCTGACCATTCCTTTATTTATCCATACCCTGTTTTTTCAATGAATAAGGCTAATAGGAAAAAAAAAAAAAGATTCATTTGAAATATGATGTTGGAGGAGAGTTATACAGATACCTTGGACCACCAGAAAGAAAAGTGAATTCTAGAGAAAATTAAGCATGGAACATTGCTGGAGGGAAAAATGGAAAAAACAAAACAAAACAAGAACTAAAGCTGACCTACTGGAGCACATCATGAGAAGAGAGTTCTTTGGAAAAGACAGTGACATTGGGAAAAATAGAAGGTAGCAGGAAAAGGAGATCAAACATGAGCTTAATTGACTCCATAAATGAAGCCATGGGCATGAGTCTATAGGAGCTGAGCAGGGCTGTTGAGGATAGATAATTGTAAATGTCATTCATTCATAGAGTTGCCAGAAGTTGGAGCCTCAAAGAAAACTTAACATGCATATACAGGTATGCCTCCACACTCAAATATCTTTTTTTTCTTGAAAACAAATGGGATGTATTACATATCCTGTTCTTCGACTTTTGTTCACTTTAATATGTCTTAGGAATCTAGCTCTGTTTCATACTTTTCCACTGCTGCAGGTTTTTTTTTAATGGAACGAGTGTATCATAATTTATTTAACTAGTCCTTGTTAATGGGAATATATTCCTGCTTTAAACTTACAGTGTTTTAAAGAGTGTTGTAGTTGATGTCCTTGAACATTTTGAGAAAGTATGCATTTTGAGAAGTAAAATTTCTGGGTCAAAGAATTTGTACATATATAATTTTGAAGCAAATTGACCCACAAAAATGCTCTGTTTACACTTCAATTAATAGTGAATGAGAGGCTGTCCTTACCTTTGTCTATAGTAGGTACTGTCAGTCTTTTTAATTTTTGCTTGTTTGACATGAAAAATGGCATAGTTTCATTGATGTATGTTTCTTTAATTATGAGTAAAATTAACAACTTTATGCTTATTGGTTATCTAGGTTTATTTGTGAGTTGCAGATGTTCTTTTTCTTTTGGGTTGTAGGGTTTTTTGTTTGTTTTTTGTTAAGTTGATTTGTAGAGGCTCCTTTTACCTGTCTTTATGTTGCAAATACCGGTATTTCCCCCTAGTTTCTCATTTGACTTTAAATTTGATTTGTTGGTTTATTTATTATCTCGTGCATACATCTTTGTAAGGGCCAACTTAAGATACAAGACATCAGGATTTATTTATTTATTTATTTTATATTTAATGACTATATGTTTTATAAAAATGCATAAGGTATTTCATCATCCACTTTTTTTTTTTATTGTTAAATTTAATGGGGTGACATAGGTTGGTAACAATTAGGTAGATAGTTTCCCGATGTACAAGTCCACATCACGTCACCCATGAATTGCATTATGTGCCCACCTCCCAGAATCAGGTCCCCCTCCACCACCATATATCCGGTGCCCACTCCCACCTCCCCCCACAACTTTCCTTTCCTCCTTCTCCCCCCTGTCCAGGTAACCACCAAGCCATTGAGTGTGTCCATAATGCTGGTGCCCTCTCCCACCTCCCCTCCCTCTCTCCTTCCCCCCTCCTCCCCTTCCCTCAGGCAATCACCAAGCT
>PVKE010052035.1:0-10458 GCA_004027555.1 Craseonycteris thonglongyai | reverse complement strand
TGAAATGCCCCTAAATGTGGACCTCATTTCCATTCCATTCTTTGTTCAGTGCCTTTGCTATTTCAAATAGCCATCTTTTTTTCATTAATTACATCAGCTCTGCTTTTGTTATGTCTTGTTGGAAAAGAGAAAAGAAAGTTTCCATTATTTCTCTTCTAGACTGTGGAATGCGGCAGCTGCTGTGTTTTGCAAACATCCAGTCCTACCTTAGAATCTTTGGTCAGATTCTGAGTGGATTTCAAAATATTTGTATCGTTATGCTAGCTTTCGCTGAATTTGCAAGTGTGTGCTTCTTTTCTTTCTCTGCTCATCTTTCGTGGCCTTACTCTCTTTTCCTCCACCTGGCTCCCATTTTCAAGCCTTATAATAGTTCTCAAGAGCAACAAAACTATCCCAAAGGTTTCCCAGCTTGGCCCTGTCTCAGCAACACAACAGTAATTTATACAACACTAGTTTTGAGGGTGTTTTGTTGTTTTGTTTTTTATTCTAAGTTTCTTTTCCTCCTGTTTAAATGATTTTCAGGACACAGTCTCTCTTCTACCATGCATGCTAGCTGCTCCCTGTCAGACAACGTTTTTGTGGTTCTTGTCATGCGACACATGACTGAGGAGGAACTTGAACTAATAGTTGTATCTACTGTAGCTGCCTTCCCTGGGTAGGAATACAATAGCCATAGGATTTCCTAAATGTGGACAGTACTTCGTGAGTTTTCAAAGTTCTTACCCATCCATTGTCTCATCTGACCCCGCAAGGATGCTGTAACACAAATAAGACAGATGCTATTCTTTTCATTTGACAGATGAGGAAAAATATGGTCATAAGAAGTAATGGAATCAGTACTAGTAAATGGTGAAACAGGAACAAAAAGTCTAGTGGTCAGTCTTCAGTGTTTTCTCCCAGCAATTTTCCTGGGTCTCTTTTTGTTCATCTGTGAAATGAAAAAGATACTGTGTGTTTTTATGAGGAAAGAATGCAAGAATCAAGTAAAGTTCCTAGGATAGTGTCTGACACCTAATAACTAGTCAGTAAATGTTTATTACTATTCTTCATTTGTCATATAAATATAAAGACAAATTGGCTGAATAACACATACATGCAGATGCTATCTTTCTGCACACTTCAGGGTACATTGGTCTACAAAGGAGAGCTTTTGAGTAGCCATTGACTGAAATACAATGGTTAAAATTTACATTTGGTTTTAGCTGTTTAGCAGCTAAATCCAGGACAATTACACATGTAAGTTGATTCTTTTATACATAGAAACCAGCTAACATGCAGTGCACGTGTGGAAAACAGATTCTGGATTCATATCCTGTCTCACAATTTATAGGACATGTGATCACAGTTTGGACAAAATGGTTGAATCTCTCTGTGCCTCAGATTTTTCTATGTGTAAAATGTGGGTATGGAAGCCTATAAAATAGGTTTGTTCAAGGGGGCTAAATGAGTATAATGGAGATGTTTAATTGGAATTTTTGACCAAGGCACAACGATACAATATCATATATAATAGGCCCTCAAAATGCAAATTTACAAAGAAAATATTCAAGTCCATGGAGATTACAAGCCCCCTACCCTGGGGTCTTTCACTCAGAGAACAGATATAAGAGGGTCAGAAAAGGGCCAGAAGAACAGGGATTGGGGGAGGATTTATCAGCAGGTTTTCTTAGGTGAGAGCTTCACTCTGCCCTTCCTGGGGAGGGTGGTGGTGCTGCCTTTCAATGTCAAGTCAGGTGAGAGGGGCTTCAGGGAGACCCCTCAGAGAGTGTGATAAGTGTTCCTGGGCCCCATTAGACTGTGGCCTACCTGGTATCTGAGAAAGTGAAAGCAAAAGCAGCTGAGGACAACAGAGCAGAGAGCTGCTCCTGGGCAGTCAATGCACTGTCCCTTTCTACATCAGGTTAAAGGTGCATGGCCCCCTACGAAGTGCATACAACTGCCCTGGCCTATAGAAGTCACAGGTATATGGACCCTGGGGACAAGGTGTGGAAACAGTGGTTGTGATGTCAACCTGAGGTTGTTCTGAAAGGGCTCCCACTGAAGTGCAGGCTCTGTCAGGGAAAAAAGAGGGCAGGCACATGGGAATGTCCTACGTGGGGCAGGTTGGTGGAGCCCTCTCAAAGCGGAAGGGACTTGCAGCTAGAGCGTTCCAGGAGTAAGTCCTCAGGTTTCTTATGATAGAACGAATTGTCATCAAGTGCCACCCCTGCCACCTCCTGAAGCCACGCAGCCTTCTCATGGAAGTGCTTGCTGAGCAGAACTTGTCCTCTGCTCCCTCTCTTTCCTCCCATGAGCCTTTTTGCACAACAAGCAGCCAACCAAAGGTAGGCTCAGTCCAACTGGGACAATGGAGGATGGAGAGTTTTCACGTTAGGTAAAGTTCAAACTTTGATTAGAACACAATCACAGATGTTTTAATTTATAAATTAGATTGTGTTTGTGATTTGAAGTGACTATAGGACTAAATATAACTTGTGAAATTATAGACTGGCTCAGACATCATGCAAATACAGAAAGGAATAGTCCCACTGAAAAGAATAAAAAGGAAAGAGAGAGGCAAAAATCAGGCTATGTTTGTGTCAATGGCTCCAAAGTTCAGTTAGGTAAAGAATCTTAAATGTAGTATGTTCTCGAAGCTATTAGTATTCTCTCTCTCTCTCTCTCTCTCTCTCTTTTTTTTTTCCTCTGCAGGCCTATTTTCTTATCTGAAAAACAAAAATTTCAAATGCCAAAGCATAGTAAGAAGAAAATTCTAAATATTTAAAATCTCTCATCCGATAGAATAATAAGATAGCCATCAAGTTTCTGCTTGATTCCTTCTAGTAGTAAGGACCTCACTGCCTCAATAAACTAGTGAAAACCTACCGATGTTAGTTTGCTCTTACACCAAAACAAAATCCATATTTGTATAATTTCTATTCATTTGCTCGTGTTTTATTCCAATAATACAGATCATGTTTAGCTGAAATGTTGTGGTTTTAGGTAGTTTTCTTTCTTCTACATAATAAAACAGTTATGTTTTCTTTTATTCTCTATTTTCAGCTTAAATGTCACAGTTTTTTATACAATGTAGCAAACTTATCCCCTGATCTCTGTCTGCAGGTCTCCCAGTTTGTTCGTGTCTCTCCTCCTAATTGAACACGAGGCCCGGATGTAAGCTCTGAGTGGGGCTAAGTTACCAATCATACAACATGCATATTAGGTTTTTGCTCAACTCAGATCCCTCAAGGTATTTTCATAGGAAATACTCCACAAGTCAGGTCTTTCTCATCCTGTACTTACAAAAAGTGAAGAAAAAAATGTACCTTTGTTATACTCCATTTTGTTGGTGTTAATTTAGTATTCCAAGCTTTCACAAATATCTAAAATGTTTCTTCTGATTAAGAATGAACTTTTTTGAACATTAAGTCATTTGATAGTTTATAAGCATTCCTTAAACGTGCATACCTCTGATAAAAGAATTGAAGAGTGTAATTATTTTTCAATAAATATCCTTGGATATATAGCTACTTTTGCATACTGAGGAAATTTCACCTGGGCATATACTCCGAAGTGGAATTACTGGGTGATAAAATATAGATGTTGATCAAGTACACACTCTTTAGATAAGTTAAATACAAACAATTTGGTTATGGTAACTTTATATGAGGTGGTTACTATTTGGGAAATCACTTCTTACACTAACTGTGTAAAATAGGCCATGAAATGAACATGGGCAAGCAAACTGCAAGGTCCAGATTCCAATGTTGGCAGCAGTGATCTCATGAGACTGGCTTGCAGTGTGATTTTGGCTCTGGTCTGACCTTGTTTCTGCCCATATTCTAAGCCTGATTTTCTGGCTTTATGGTGCATCTATGAGCTAACCTTTATTCTTTCGACACATTCCATTTCTGTTTAACATAAGGCCAGACATTTGCTGTTGCTTACAAGTAAGAAACTATCACAATCATTTTCCTATTGCTACTTAAATGCTCATTTGCATTTCTTCCCCCAATAGTTTCAGAGCAAGGTTTCACACCTCTATTAATAAGAATATTCCTAAATGTTTAGGTACTTTGCAAACTGAAGAACCGCTATTGCAAATGAGAGTCACTCAGTTTTCTTTGAATGTCCTCGGGGCTGCTGCTTGAGCTATGGAATTCAGAAGAATGAGGTTTCACAGGCCTTACACACGGTGTATATTCTTCTTTCTTATCTTGTTCTTCCTTTCATTTAGATCAGTGGTGTCTAACCTTTTGGCTTCCCTGGGCCAAATTGCAAGAAGACAAATTGTCTTGGGCCACACATAAAGTACACTAACTCTAACGATAGCTGATAAACTAAAAAAAAAAAAAGTTGTAAAAAAAAAATCTCATAATGTCTTAAGAATTTATTTTGGGTCACCTTCAAAGCTGTCCTTGGCCACAGGTTGGACATTCCTGAATTAGATTTAGATTCCATGTTAATTGCTCACATAGGTAAAACAAAACAAAACACACACCCCCAAAAATCATAGAAATAAAGAAATATAGTATCAATGGCAGTTAAAATTGGCAAATTTTGCAGTTATCAATAGTTGAAAGAGAGAAAGTTGAGTGTGGATAAAAAATACACCATAGTACTCCTCCTATTGGAAGTGAATGTTTTCAGCACCAAATATATATATGTCATGAAAATAAAATAATAAGAGTGCATTGCATCATATTGTCCTGTTGGCCTTATATTCTTTCTGGTTCCCTTAGTTTGGTTTGAATATGTATATTCTAATTCATTGATTGTATGTTTTATAAGTTATTTCTCAAAGGACAATTTCCATTTACTTACTAGTTTTTAGGGACATAAATGGTATATAGCTGCATTTTGGTTTACATGAGCTAGGGCCAGGAGTTGGTAGGGGTATTTTACACACACATTAAAAAGTGATTGAATTAGGAGTCTATAAAAGGTCTGGTTACCAACTTCAGTGTGTGTGTGTGTGTGTGTGTTTTCACACCACCAGTAAGGAATTCTCTGACACCAGTTGAGTGTCCTGTAATTCAACTCAATTCTGACACTGTTTACCTAGAAGCAAATCCTACAGATTAAGGATTCAGTCCCACAAGATGACCGCGCCCCTTCAGATGCCAGTTGTAAACCTAGGATATCACCTGTCCTTCTGACTGACTAGCTATAAATGGAAGGTTCCCATGGCCTTCCTCCCACACACACATTGGATTTGATTAATTTTGTAGAGTGGCTCACAGAACTCAGAACATTTTACTTACTAGATCACTGGTTTATTAGAAAAGGATATAAATTAGGAATAACCAGATGGAAGAGATGCGTAAGGCAAAGTATGAGCAACAGGCTGGAGCTTACATCCCTTCTCCAAGTCTACCACCCTCCCCAAATCTCCACATGTTCATCTACCAGACAGCTCTGTGAACCCCTGTCCTTTTGGGTTTTTTGGAGGCTTCATTATATGGGCATGGCTGATTAAATCAAGCTTGTATAACCTGTGGCCTGAGGGACACATGCTTTGAATGTGGCCCAATACAAATTCATAAACTTCTTTAAAACATTATGAGATTTTTCTGTGACTTTTTTATTTTATTTTATTTTTAGCTCATCAGCTACTGTTAGTGTTAGTATATTTTATGTGTGGCCCAAGAGAATTCTTCTTCCAATGCGGCCCAGGGAAGCCAAAAGTTTTGACACCCCTGACTGAATCATTGACCATTGGAGATTGAGTCAATTTCTAGCCTGAGATTGAATCAATTTCTAGCCTGTCTTCCCTCCGTGGAGGTGGGATTGAACCACTTGATCAGTATCCCTGGATCCCATCCCTGGTGCTTACAAAAGTCACCTTATTAACATAAACTCAGGTGCGATTGAAAGGGGTTTGTTAGGAATATTAAGATACCTTTATTGCTTTTATCACTTAGGAAATTCCAAGGGTTTTAGGAGCTCAGTGCAAGAAATGGGACAAAAGACCACATATATATTTAATGACAATATTACACGATTATTCGTTTCCAGTAACTTATACCTTAACAGACTGAATCTTCAAATTAAACTACCAAACAAATAGAAAGGCATTTCAGACTAGAGGCCCTGGTCTCCGCATACTTCTGAGCAAAAGCATCTGATCAGAATCACCGAGGGTAGGCCTTTGGCATCTGGTTTCCACAACCCCCTAAGTCATGTCATTGCACAGCCTCCGCTGAGCATTCCTGGCCTCGTGGACAGTTGCTAACACTGTGGAGGACATACCAGCACTGCTTTCCTGGCATCCTTCCTCTCTTCTGGGGCAGTCATCTGATTTCCTTCTGGAAGCTGATCTCCTCCACTTGCAGCCAATCGTTCAAAAGGGGCTGAGCCCAGGCTGCCTGCTGCGGGGGGAGATAATCACCAAGGCTCAGCGAATCCACAGTGATTGGATTAGGGGTAGGTGTGTGATCCAAGCTAGCCCAATAAGGCTCACTTGCAACCCTTTTGCTAGAACTGTTGGGGAGGAGAAACAGTCTTCCCTCTGGGATTTCATTAGAAACAGGTACTAAAAGCATCAGCTCAGCCAGGGTGGGGGATGGCATAGTAGAGGATGCTCACCTGAGCATTAAGTCAATTCAAAAAAAAGTGGGAGAGAGAAGAAGTGTGAGAGAGAGAGAGAGAGAGAGAGAGAAAGTGAGATTGCACCTAATGTTATCTGAGCCCCTGAATTCATCTATGCCTGAGTTAGATTAACACAGGATTTTTCAGAGCTGTAATGTGTCTTAGTGGGGTCAGGCTGCCATAACAAAATACCACACATGGTGAAAAAAACAGAACTTTATCTCTAATAAGGAAAAAGATGAACTTCCTTTGCAGTAAGAACTTCTGCAACTGCTGACCTAAGTTAGGAAAAACAAAAAAAGTAATAATGGTGATTTTGTAGCCCAATTTACATTATAAATGAAAAATGTCCACTGTGCCCAAGTTGGTGAGTCTTTTGAAGTTGACTTATCTTTCTTATTAGGAAAATGAATTCCTGTCCCAAACCGATGATAAAAGTTACTAGAACTTTTGTTTCTATTAATATTTTTTATTTAAAACTTACTCTTATAAAAAATCAAAGAATAAAGGTATGTTTAAAGAAAAATATAGTCTTTCATCCTTTACTTTCACCTCCAGTCTTGGTGCCTGAGGTAACCAATGTCATCACTGTATTTCCTTTTTCAATGACAATGGAATCAGTATACACATTACTCTGTATTTTGCATTTGGGGGGGGAGGGGGGACGTTATATGTGATAAACATCCCTCCCCCAGAGCAGTACATGTAGTTCAAACACATTCTTCACAATAGCAGAATAATCTTTCAGGTAAGCATACACCAGAATTTAGTCGCTAGACCATTGAAGTTGTTCAGATTTCATTTTTTTTTGTGTCACCACAAAGAATGTGTCAATAAATATGCACCTGTTTCTACCTTGACAAAAAGAGGAAATGAGATTTCTCTAACATTCATTTATTTTAGGATAAATTCAAGATGCTACCCTATCCCTCTAACATAGTAAAAGAACGTAATGACCTGTGTTGACAAGAAACTTTGATATTAAAAATAATAGAATGTAAAGGATAAATGTAAATAACTTAGATCACAAGTGAGCCCATTCACTTTTGCAGTGTCATATTTGTTATACTCCATCTTCACATAACATTTCTAGATCTGTAGAGGACCAGGAAGTTTCCGGATTTATTTGAAGGTCTTGGGTGGTTTCTCAAAGTGTGGTTCTTAGAACCACACTGGTGGGGATAACACATATATTCATAGGAAAGATCCCACTGCTCACCATCCAGAGATTTTTATTCAGTGGGTTTGGCATGTAGCCCAGGTTGCTTCACTCTGCAACGAAGAAATTCCAGGTAGAATTCCCACATGAGAACCATGGAGTTTGCAAACTTTGCACTAGATCAAGGGTCAGTCAAATTTGGCCCTACACCTGTTTTTTATAGCTCGTGAGCTCTGAAAGTTTTTTACATTTTTAAATGGTTGGAAAAAAATAAGTAGTTCATGATATGTGAAAATTACGTACAATTCAAACTTCAGTGTCTATAAATAGTTACTGGAACCCTGAACGCCCATTCATTCCCTGTTGTTGCAAGCTGAGCCGCTGCAGCAGAACTGAGCAGTTGCCATATAGAAACCATATGGCCACAGAGCCAAATTATTTACAATCTGGTCATTTGCAGAAAAAGTGTGCGAACTCCTGCTCTGGAAGATCTTTAAGGTCCCTGTCGTTTTTTAGTGTATTTTATTCAGTGTAATTATTTATCTCCTTCAATATTAGGCTGACCAGATGTCCCATTTTAAATATGACAGAAAACATTGGCAATGTCCTCTTTCAAACAGTACATATGGTCAGCCTACTTGAGTTTAGCCTAGTGAGACTAAGCTGACCATATGTACCTTTTGAAACGGGACAGTACTGTTGTTTTCTGTCCCCTTTAAAATTGGATGTCTGGCCACCCTACTGTGTAAATACATTCTGAACCCTACAGCTGATGCAGATCCAGGGAGGTACGAAGTGTGAGTAAAGGCCAGAAACAATGATGACTTTCTTTTCACCAGTCACATGTAAATTAGGAGACAATGTGAACAACATATAATAACGTATACATTACCACAATCAGAAAATGAATAGCAACTGCGATAGTGAATACCCATGTGGCACATCATATACATCAGTTGCTGTTTTCAGTGCACTCCATGATTGACTCACAGAATCCTCACAACTTTATGATGTAGGTACTATCGTTATCCTCCTTTTACCATTGAGGAAACGGAGGCATAGAGAGGTTAAGTAACTTGCATAAGGATACAGAATTGAAAGTAGCAGGTGAGAATTTTAACCAGTGCCATCGAACTGCAGAATCTGGGCTTAAAATCATTATGCCATTACTGCAAGTAATCCATTCAAAGTCACTTATAGGTAAAAATCACTATGTTTTGACTCGTATATCAATTCCTATTTTAAAATCAAGGGAGTGGGACACTACACTGTGAACATTATGCCACATTTCTACCCATGGTCACCAGGTAAAAAATCCTCTGGGCCCGTTAGGAACATCCATGAATGAACACTTCCTTCTTAAGGAGCTCCTTCCCTACTTTAAATAGCCCCGCAGAAACAAACCCTTGGCATCAGAGGAACACAGCTGAGTAAGGAGTGATAGTAACTGCTAGTCACAGGGCCAGGGAATCATCAATGTGGTGGGGACTATGTGCAGCTTAGAGAACATGCCCCATCAAATAAGGGCCTGCTACTCATATCTAGCTAGTTAGTGACACATAGAAATGAGTCGTTCAGATTTCTATAGCATATCTCCCAATATGTAAGAGTTCAGCAACTAAGGGAAATATTAAAAACAAACAAACAAAGGAAACACACTGTCTGGGCCAAACAAAACAAGACGTCAAATCACTAGTGTATAACTAAGGCTTAAGCAATTTTCTCTTTAGGCTAAATCATCTTAATTCCAAGCCTTGCCAAATGGATCTCTCTAAACACAGACCTTTAATCAGTATCATGGCCACCCCTTGAACTGGTGCCAAGCTTCATAGTCATCTTTAGTTGATGAGGGTTAGTTACAACGTTACTTTCAGAAGTTGGAGTCCTACCTGGCAGAGAGTTAGTTACATTATGATCAAGCCTAATGCCCTCCTCATGTATCTTATAAAAAATATCTGCTTTATATTAGAATAGATGGTCTTTACCAGGACCAGCACCATTGATAAGTGCTTTTCCTTAATGGAAAGGCATATTTTCATAGCTTTTCCAGGAATATCTTGGTGCTTTTAATGGAACCGTAAACCATTCCCGTATTTAATCTTCAATCACACAGTGCTTATTTCATTGAATATAATGGCTCATGCACAATCACTAATGGCCCCCAAACAAAAGACATTTTTTAATAAATTTGAAAGTGCTTCAGAGTAGAGTACACAACAAGGAAAAGACCGCAACCCCCGCCCCTCCAAAAAATGCATATTGTTTAGTTGAAATAAAAAAAAAAAAAAAAGTTTGGAGTAGTGTAGGCTTGAATGATGAATCACTGTAATAAAATAATTAAAAAACATTCATCATTCTGACAATCTGAAATAGAATTTAAATTGTTCAGATATTTTACTAAAAATCTACCTAAAAAACTTTTAGAACCCATAGAAAACATTTTTTGATAAAACAACATTTTAAAATATTTCCTAAGAGAGTCTGTTCAGAAAAATAGTATCTTAAATAAAAGAATTTCAAAATCAAACAAAATTTATCGCTCAAATTTGACATTTATTTATGTTCTCTGGAGTTCATGAACTCTGCACAAAGTAAGCACACTTTTGAATATTTTCAGTTATTTTAATAAATAGCGTCACAAATAAGAAACAAATTGTCTTCACAGGCCTAAGTAGGAGTTTGGAGTATAAAAAGCATGGTACTTTAGCACTTGAAAACAATTCTCAAGT
>PVKE010052034.1:0-10457 GCA_004027555.1 Craseonycteris thonglongyai | reverse complement strand
TAACACACATATGAGGAAACAACCAAGGCCCGGAGAGACAGGTGGTTTATCTGAGGTGACATAGTATGCTTATATTAAAACTAGCATTCAGATTCAGGATTTTGACCACCTTCCTCTGGGCAGGTGGTTGAATTGCTGAAACACATTGCTACTCTCTGCTTTGTTTCATCAGTGTGCTTCTTTATCACTTCCTCAGTCCTCAGCAAGTGATATTCTTAAAAGGGGACAGAGAGTGAAAGAACCAAGAGGCAAAACTGAGTGGCTTCACGAAGGAGAGACACTTGTGCCCTGGGACTTGCTTTCATTCCCTTCTGTGTAATCTGTCTATTTGTTGTCGTGTTTATTGCCATTTAAGTCCTGAATTCTGACTGACACTGAGGCCAAGAGCACATTTGCCCAAACTTGATGGCCTGGGACATGGAATCGAGAGCCTTCAAAAGGAGAGGGGGTTACCTTAAATATGGGAGCATTTGCTCTTTTTACTGTTGTTCCCCATTTTGAGAAAATTCAATTTGGGGAAACCCCTTCATTAAAGTAGCCCAGTAAGAAGGGAATGTTTGCATTAACAAAGGAATCTTCTCTGTTCAAAGGAAATCTCCCTCAGTGTTTCAATCTTTCCTAATACTTCTAAATGTTTATGTATCAATTACTACTTGTCAGCATGTCTTGGAAACAGGAAGTGTAGAGAAGCTCTATAGCACACATGTTAGGCCCAGTTGTCAATTAAGATTAATCAGAAATAATAGAAAATTTCCCCCAAAATGAATGGATGTCAACAGAGAAAATAGGCTTTGATTTAAAACAGTTGCATTCACAGGTACTTTGGGAGCAACATCTTACAGAAAAGTAAGGATTCTGGGATTGCTTGTGCTCATTTCTATGGCTGCACTCTGAAAGATTGCACATTAGAACTATGTTGAGGAAATAAAATGGAATGAAGTGTGACAAGTTTTCTGGCTTCTGGGCACAGGGCCTCATGCTAAACATGACGTGAGGCTGCTGCCTGTGCACTGTTTGAGGCACTCACATACAGCACGGTCAGGTACATACATTTTCTCCAGGTCCCCAAATCCCGAAAAGGCTCCTTTTCGGATGACTCGAAGCTTGGTGAGGACAAACCTCCTGAAAAGAGAGTGAACATAAAATATCACAACCTATTCACTAATTGATAAGCAGTTGAATAGCTCATGTATTATGTCAGCTAACAGCCAGCATTTACTAAGCTCTTGCCATTTAATAATGGTTGTAATTGCTTTTACACATGACCCCTCCTTATCCTCATCACAAAGCAGTGAGGTTGGCAGTATTGTTATCCCTATTTTGCAGAAGAGGAAACTGAGGTTTAGGGAGGTTAAAAACTTACCCAGGGTGGTACTACTCCTGGCAGAGGTGGGATATGACCCTTGCTTGTCACTACTACTCCTTGTTGCCTTCTGTAGCCCTGTGAGACGCCCTTTCTTCCTCTTTTTCTATTCCAACCCATAATACCTCTTCCCTTATTGTCATTCTTAGCTGACGTTGCTTCCTATTTCAAAGACAAAGTGAACCTAATAGAGGAGAACTTCATTATGCTCCACATATTTTCAGCCATCAATCTATTGGCTCCTGTGTTTGTACACCTTGCCTTTCCTCCTGTGACCATGGGTGACCAGGACCCTGGATGTGGCTAAGAATAGCCCCTCTAATCCCCATCAACTCTCTCCCCATCTATTCTAGTCAAGGTAGCCACTACAGAAAAATTTCCCTTTCATAAATTTTATTCACTTATTTTTCTTCTCTACTGGGTCCTACCCATCCATATACAAACATGCCATAATTTTTCACATCTAAAACAGGTCCTCTCTTCACCTAAGTTGCCTTCAAATTTTGCCATTTTCTTCTGCTTAAAATATTTGTATCATACCTGCCTTAAAATTTCTTCCAGTGGTTTCTCTTTCTCTGTCAGGGAAAAATCCAATTGTATATAATAGCGTATGGGACCCTTCAGGATCTTCCCACTTTCCCTTTCCACAGACACTTTAACCTCAATTTTGGCAATTTTCCTTGTTGCTTGTCCCATTTTTGTCATCGTTCCCTCTTGCTGGTTCGTGGACAATCCACGTTCCTTCTTGCCTAATGTTGATGCATTTACAATACTGTCTTCCTGGAACATTTCTCTCACAGATATCTTCCTGGAGTGTTCCTTCACCCCGCTGTTTGCTCTGAAATCACTTTCTCAATGATGTGTTCCTTAATCACTCTATTTAAAATGACAGTCTCCTCAACTTGGATGCTGGTCCCCTTTCTTATTATTTTTTTTCATAGCACTTCTGGCATGTCATGCAAAGTATTTATTCACCTATTTACGGTATACATTCATGTATTTATTTATCTTTTACCCATAAGTAGAATACAAGCTTCACGAGGGCAGGGATCATTGCCTGATTTATCTATTGTTGTATACCAAATGGACAGTGCCTGGTACATGACAAGTACTCCAAAACATTTCTTAAATGACCAACTGAATGGCTATCGACCAGTCAGAGAGTTCTGGGATTAAGGGTGGGATTCCAAGTGACACTTTTGGAATCTGTACAAGGGTAATACTATTCCTTCCTTTGGGTTCCTTCCCTCTGGCTTTGTCTTGCTTTGTAATTTATTAATAGGAATATGGTTTTCTTTTCACTTTAATCCTTCCTTCCGCATGGCAGTCTGTCAGCAGGAATTAAATAATTAACATTGTGGACTTGGGTAGTTTTATACACCTTCATTGTTTCAGGTCCCTATCGTTTAAGGGTGTTAGTGAAATTCTTGATCCCGATAAAATTGTTATTTGGGCAAAAAGTTCCTTTCTTCCTTTCTTCCTTTCTTCCTTCCTCCCCTCCTTTCTTCCTCCCCCCTCCTTTTATTTTTTAGTTTGAATTTGATTGCCATTTGCACCAGCTCTATGGTAAGAAATCATGAGAGAGAATTCTGGGTTCTGTTCTTGCTTTGAAAAGAGTTTACATATTGAGAAGGCAGAACTAGAAACCTTGGTATCACCAGAAAACAGTTGTGTGATACAGTTGATGTATTAAGTATAAATATGCTGCACAAAGATTGAAATGTGAAAGATCCCCAAATACAGAAATATATGAAAAGAAGGTTAGAAGGAGTAGGTAAATTTGAGTCTAGGTCTCAAAATGAATCAAAGCAAACTAATAGCATAGTCCCAGTGAAACCATTAAAATAAGAATTGATTTAATTTTCAATTTGTCATAATAGAGCTGGAAGAGTATTAACTTCTAGAATGCCCATCTGCAAGTGATTTAGTTCATACTCCCTTAATTATACCTTAGTTAACACAAATAAGTTTCTTTTGTTCCTATTTATCACATCACAGAAAAATAATGAAAACAACTATAGTAAAAGCAAATAATAGAATGACTCAGTCTAAAATTTTTAAGGGAATTGAAATATTAAAGTAAAATATGAATGAGATTTATGCAGAAGGCGTTTTTGATAATTGACTCTTCTGTTTAATAACAAGTCAACTAGATAACCCTTTTTAACTCAACCCTAGTAGCAGGTGCATTAAAAAAAATTTCAGTGCTGGCATTAAATGGTTCAAACTTAACATAATTACATCTTCTTTTGAAGATTAAAAGTCTTGACTTCCATTTCCTGAAATGTTATGAACTAGATAATGAAGATATTCCCCTTAAAAATGATCTAGAAATCATCTATAAAATATAACAAGCATTGTTTTAAATTCATAGCAGAGCTTGCGAGACTGTATGAGAAACCCCAGGGGTGCAAAGTAAGGCAACTGTATACCAGATGGAATCCTGAGCAGTGAGTGCAAACCAGAATTCTAAGAGGGTGAGCTGGAGCCAAAGTAGAGGGTTGAGGGCAGGTTTGTAGCAAAGGGATTTGTGTTTTGAGGGCAGATCGGTACATGAGTTGAAACAGAGAAAATGGAATGCAAAGATCCTCTTCTACTTGTCTGTCTTTATCATTTATCTATCTATCTATCTATCATTTATCTATCATCATTATCTATCTATCATCTATCTGTCTGTCTGTCTGTCTGTCTATCTACCTACCTACCATCTATCAATCTATCATCTATTTATCTATCTATCAATCAATCAATCAATCAATCATCTATCTATCTATCATCTATGTATGTCATATGCATTCTAGAAAGGAAGGTACAGGAAATAGAGGACAGGCAATTTTTAATAAAATAAAATCTGGAAACTTTTCATAATTTATGAAAAACATAAATCCCTAGGTTCAGAAATTTCAACAAGTCTCAGGATAGGAAACAAAAATAAATTCACTGTGAGATAGATACCTGTTAGTTAAAACTGTAGAGACATAAAAAATATTTTAAATGCAAACAGAGATAAAAGGACATATCTTCAAATACAAATAATTAAAAAACTTTGTAAAACTATCTCTAAAAAAATTATAGAAAGTAATTACCAATTTAGAATACTATACTCCCAAATTCAAATGTGAGGGTAAAATAAAGACACATGTAGACAAGTTAAATTAGCCACTAACAACAAAGTTTTAGCAAAAGAATTCCTTTCTAGAATAAGAAAATTTAATTCAGTAGGAAGGGAAAAAAAGCAAAAAGGAATTGTAAGCAAAGAAATTAATACTCCTTATTGAATAGGTGGGCTTTCATAATGGTTAGAAAACTCACCCATTTAGCAGGAATACTAAAAAGATATTGACTAACAACTTGGTCAAAAAGCAAACTGGTATCAAACAAATGATTTACTTTGATAATAATGCAATTAAATTACTTAGAAATCAGTAATATAAAATAATTAACTCTCACCCCCACCCCAAAACATGTACACCCAGCTGGAAAGTCTAAATCAAAACCAAACCAAACAAAAAACGCTTGTAAATCAGAAATCAAAGAAGAAATTGTAATAATTAGGAATTATTTGGAATTGAACTATAATTAAAATACAAAATGAAACTTATGGGATGCAGCTAAACTGGTGCTTATAGAGAAATTTGTAGCTTTAAATTTTACACCATAAAAGGAAACAAAAAAGAAAAAAAAATGAGCTAAGCTTCCAACACAGGAAACTAATGAAAGAACAACAGGATCTTGGAAACAAAACTATAAAGCCAATATTTCTCTATGCCATTTCTCGCTCGAACTCTAGAGCAGTTTAATAAGGAATGTTAGTAAAATAAGGACCTATTTATAGAGATGTTTTGATAAGATAAACACTCAACTAATTCACAATTTGATATACAGTATGTAGTTTAAGTTCAATCTATACTAATATGGTATCTCACAGTTATAAGGCTAAGTTTCTAAGCAAATTTATTGCTAAGATGGTTAGGGATCTTTCATGTAACATTGAAAGATTTATTACAGTAGTTTCAAGGTCTTGATTTGTAACTGTAATACTATAAATTATTGTTATAGAAAGGTAACATTATTTGAATGTTTATTGAAGAAAAGTGTTTGTCACTTAAGGTTGTAAGCTCTACCAGTTAGAGCTTTGTTTTAACCAGCAACTTTCTGATATTAATTCATTATGACTTTATTGATCTAATTCTAATTAATTAATAGAAAAGTTGTATGCATAGTTTCTTTAATCGAGGAACATTGGAAAAGGAGAAAGGAAAGGGAACATTACTTTTGGTGAATTTTCATTTTAGAATTAAATGAGTCTAACAGGTAAACTTTAAAACACATTGTAAAATTTATGTGTGACTTGAGAATAAACCTAAAGAAAATAAAGAGAAAAATAAAAATAAGGTAAGAGAAGACATGAATTAAAAAAAATAATAAAGCGGATCAACAAATTAAAAGCTGATTCTTTGAAAAGATTAATGGAATAAAAAGAAAATCTTTCTATTTTGAGCAAGGAAATAAACAAAACAGCAAGAGATATGAAAAGGGTCACTTAACTACAGGTATAATATGTTTTAAATTACAGAACCCTAAGAACGATTTTATAGCACTAGATCTGAAAAATCAGACTATATGGATAATTTTCCTAGAAGTACATACTAAAACTGACTCATGAAGATAGAGAA
The DNA here is from genome assembly GCA_004027555.1 of Craseonycteris thonglongyai. Lineage (NCBI taxonomy): Eukaryota > Metazoa > Chordata > Mammalia > Chiroptera > Craseonycteridae > Craseonycteris > Craseonycteris thonglongyai. The sequence goes on along the minus strand of PVKE010052034.1, from coordinate 4,418 downwards.
AAACTGAATAGATTTATAACCATTAACAAAATTAGTTGGCAGTTTAAAAGCTATCCACCAAAAAAACAAAAACAAAACAACAACGTTAAGCATCATAGGCTTTTAGAAGTAAATTCGACCTCTTTAAAGTAATAGAAAAATCTAAATTTTATACAAACTATTCCAGAGACTAGCAAAAGAAGCAGTGCTCTCCAGCCTATCCTCAGTAACAAAACCAGACAGGAACAATAAAAGAATGGAAAGAGATAATAATAATCTCACTTATTAATGTAAATGAAAAAATCTGAAATAATAAATGACAGTATGTATCCAATAGAGTTTAAACAAATAATAAATCATTGCCAGTTTGGGTTTGTCCTAAAATTCAAGATTGGCTAAATATTAGAAAGCTCTATTAAGGAAAATTTCCACATTCAGGAATTAAAAGAGAAAAACCACATGATATTCTTATCAGACATAGAAAATATATTTGATGAAACCCAAAAGCCATTTATGATAAAAAAAAAAAAAAAGAACCTTTTGACAAACAAGGAAAAGGAAGAACAGTCTTATTCTGATAAGGAATTAAATCTCTCAACCACTATAATAAATGTCATATTCAATGATGAAGTATTAGATACATTTCATTTAACATTAGGACTAAGGCAAGGATGCCTGTCATTACCTCTTCTAGTCAATAGTGTGTTAGATGCTTAGACTACACATTAAGAAAAGAAAAGGATATATTATGGCTATTGGTTAAAGAACTGTCATTATTTATGGATAACTTGATAATCTACACACATTAAAAAAGGAAGTCTATTCTTAAAATAATCTAAGAGATCACTGTTAGAATTAATCAAGTCTAGTAAGGTAGCTGGCTATATAATTAGTACACAAAATTTGCATTCTTTTAATATTGTTTTTGTTTTTTTAAAGATTTTTTTTTTTATTGATTTTTGACAGAGAGAAACAGAGACAGAGAGAGACAGAGAGAAGGGGGAGGACCCAGAGCAGTCTCCATAGTTGACATCAGTTTTCCATATAGTTTCACTCCATAGGTGGGCACAGGGCTGCGCAGGGCAGGAACTGGGCCAGGAGCCTCCCACATAGGTCCCGGCAAGAACTGAACTGGGGGCACACCCCAGTTCAGCATGTGAGTCCACATGGGCCGGGGCCAGGATTTGATCCTCGGTCCTCGGGGCTTCAAAGCGAGCGCTTTACCCGCTGAGCCATCCCAGCTTTCCCTCTTTTAATATTTTAAAGTATATCAATTACAATGGCCACAGAACTTACAGAATATAAGACATTAAGAAAAAAAGGCAGGGATTTATGGAACATAATCAAATATTTAATTAAAAGGCATTAATAATAACCCAAACAAACAAATAGCACATTATAAATGGGAAGTCTCAATATTGTGAAGATAACCATTTTAATCAACATTAATACATAAATGCAAGACCCACTTAAGGCACAATATTTTTTTGTTTTGGTATGTGTGTATGCAAGTTGATTAACTGATGAATATTCATAGGGAAGAGCAAGTTTCAAAGAACAGGCAAAACAATTTTGAAGAAATGAAACAACATTGGGGGAATTAAATGTAAAGTGATATAATTTTTATGAAGTTATAGTGATTAAAATGTTGTGGCATTGACAGGGATTAAAAAACCAGACTCATGGAAGAGAATAAAGTGCACATAAATAGACCATAAAAAACAGAAATGACAAATGACTGGGTAGCATTAAAAATCAATGGAGAAAGATGTGGACTATCAATAAGGGATGCTATTGACTCTCCTAGTGGAAAGAAGTAACATAAGACCTTTGCTTATTACCGTATTGAAATCTCAATTTCATGTTTACTAAAGATCTAAATTAAAAAAGAACCACATTAAAACCTTTAAATAAAATACATTGTTCTGTTTTGAAAACTGTCTTAAAAAAAAACCACACAAAAACTGCATAACAAAATTGGATGTAAATTTCCAATACCTCTGACTATACTAAACTTAAAATTCCTGTAAAACAAAGATACATAGAATAATTGAGATGATATATAGATTTGGGAAAGTTATTCACAAAACATACAACTAAAAAAATGTTAGCATTCAGAATATAAAGAATAAAAAAAAAAATACATACAACCCAGTAGAAAAATTGGCAAAAGGTATGAAAGGCAATTTATATACTAAGAGAAAATGCAAATAGCCAATAAACATATGAAATGATGCTCAAGTTTATTAGAAATCAGAAAAATACAAATTTAAACATTAATTAGATATCATCACACGCCCTTGTATTGGCAAACATTAAAAGGAAAACTTTTAATATCAGTGCTGAGGACATTTTCTGTACTCTTGGTAGAAGGGTAATTTGCTGCAAGTACTTTAAATAGCCATTTGGCAATTTGTATTAAAGTTGAAGGTACGAATGCCCTTGGACCCAATTATTCCATGTCCTTCTGCCACACACCTGGAGGCAGGTAAAAGATCATTGCAGCATCATTTGTAATAGTTAAAAAAACCTGAAAACAAACGCCCATGAACAAGAGAATTAATAAATATTAATAAACTGTGGAATACTGACACAATGCCAAATTATAAAGCAATGAAAAGAATGAATTCAGTAGATCTGCATGCAGTGAGGTGGGTAAATCCCCAACATATAATGTTGAGCAAAAAAAAAAAGAAAAAAAAGTTGGTGAGATGTGTACACTATATGATTTTTTATAAAGGTTAACAACATGCAACATAAAACAGTGTATTATGTTGCATGAATCAAGTCTTTTAACTCTGTACTTTTGATGTTTTGACATCCTGGAGTTTTGTGACTCTGGCCGGGCTGCTCCTCCTGGGGCTAGTTCCTAGAGATGGCATGCGGCTGGCCTGTGAGTGTTTCTTTCATCTGCAAACCAACCAATCTAGACTCCATACCCCTAACCACTTACTGTTTGGAGGCCTTGCACTGTGGGCCACCATTCGTCTTCCCTAATCATGTCAGGGCAGTCCTGACACCCCAGCATCCTCTGAAATTATTCAAACTAGTCAATCCTAAACTTGTTTGCCCTCTCCTGCCAGTTCCTTCCCATGGAAGCCATAATAAAGGCTCTTGCCAGGGACTCCAGTGGCTCCCTCTGCTTTCTGAACTGACCCTGTGTTTCCCCATGTGTCCCTCATGGTGTGGCCTGTACCCTTATTCTCTTGGTATCTGTGAGTATATCAAACTGTCTTTTCAATAGCAGTTTTCTCATCTGTTGAGCTCACCACACCTGAATAATAAAACCTACATTTAAAAACATGTAGTGATGCATATATATTTATCAAAAGGAAAATTCTGAGAATGGTCAACACCAAAATCAGCGTAGTATTCACCCCTGTCACAGGAAGAAAAAGAGTGGTAAACAACTATATCTAATGTATTTTCTATTAAAAAAAAAAGATCTGAACAATTACGAACAAATATTATGATTTGACAAAGCTGAGTGGTATTTCATGGATGCTTATTATAATATTATTTGTATTTCTTGCTTAAAATATTTCATAATTAATATTTCAAGATTGAAAATTTCACCAGGCCATATCCTGAGCATCACTTTCATCTTTGTTTTTAAGCAGAGTGGGCTATTTAAAAGTGTCATCATACCCATCTTGTCAAATGGCACCTTACTCTACTATGTAAGGTGGCATCAAGTGCCTGAATGATTTCTTTAAAAATGCACAATTCATTAGTCTGGCTCTGAAAATGAAATTTTCTTTACTGCTTGCAAGTAACTTAATGTCTCTTTCATGATTAAATGCGGTGTATGTGATTTCCTTTTTCCTTGCCTTAAATTGGGAAGCTTTAGGATCCCTTGAACTGTGTCTCTGTTAAGAAGGAATTCATATCTTGGGCAGTCTATTCACCCTTGGCCACATTTAACTTCCTTTTTTTGGCTTAAAGGACAATGGTTTAAATGATCCCATAAAAAGCTTCCTGGCAGCTTGGAAAACAGCCAATATTCTTTTTGAGAAAGCTGCCTTTTTTATGATGGCCCAAGTGTAAATGACACTGGGCTCTGTGTTCTTTGAATTTCACACAAGTTTAAAAATTAAAGTGAGAACAGCTTGGCAAAGGATATGCAAGAAAAAAATTGATCATCTTCCTGACCTCAAAATGCCAGGAATGTCTGTGCTTCACACTCTTTAGGTCAAACTCTTACTGTAACTTTTTGGAAAATGCTTGTAGGCAAACTATCCAAAGAGGTAGAGGCAACTAAATAAGCAAATCATCCAGAAAAAAGATAGAATTTAAGTAACTTGATTTGACTATTTACCATGACCCGGCAGATGACTACCCCACTATCAAAATCACTTGGACATCTAATTGTTTGCATCTATTATCTTGTTACACATAGGTCTTGAAGCCAGGGAGGGCGTTGGGGGGGGGGGGGATAG